>OY987247.1:7153658-7265837 GCA_963920765.1 Ulota crispa | reverse complement strand
CTCATTATTTGGAATTGAGTGATTCAATTTTTTTGAGTAGGTGTCAATCTATACAATTCTATAAATGTAAAAAATAAAAAATAAAAAATAAAACTTTTTGCTGCCTGGTTTGACATTGAAATTGAAAAAGCCTTATATCTTTTGCAATACTTATCGGAATGACATGAACTAAAACTTCACCATGTAGATTATGATGAGTAGCATCCATCCTAAAAATTTCATGAATTTTTTTCTAAATTGAAGTCAACAGAGCCTGCCTGAGTTTTTATAAAGCCCAAAGTGGGCTCCTTGGTCCTTTAGGGGTTAATGGTAAAAATCTAAAAATTCACCCCCCTTAGTGTGCATATATCAAACCCTAAGCGTGCACATATCAATTCCCTACTGAATTTACTAGTATATTTGGACCAATTTTTAACATGTACTTAGGGTATGTTCACACTTGGTGTTAAGAGTGATAATAGCAAAGAAAAATTATATGCATTTGGACACACCTATATACTACATTCTCATCCTAATATCAAATGTGAATATACCTTTAGTTTCAAACTCAACATAATTTTGAACCGGCTGACAACGTGCCGGTTCTCCCCAGACACTGACCGAGGCTATAGGAAATTTATTAGCAATGTGAACGCAAAGTATTGACCCAAGGTTTTTTTTTTTTTTTGGCGAATTATCGCCAAAATCTTACCTGAAATTGTCACCGGCTCCCAATACACTAAGAAATTTCAGAAAAAAAGTGCATGAAATCGCCAAGTCCCTCCTTCCTCACACACCAAATTTGCCTGTTTTTGGATGAAAGTAGCTTATTTTAACAATTATTTTGGATAAATAAGCACATCTCATTCATTTTTTCCAATTATAGGCAATTTTTCCTTACCTGCGTGAGGTCCAGGATGCGGGTCGCGCTACCTCGACAAATACAAAAAATAAACCCTGTACTGACCATGTCAGTATCTGGACCCAAGTTGTGGGACCCCCATTTTTCAGATTAATATTGATAAAAGGAAAATTCTGTTCGTACGTGGTTAATAATATCTACAACCCACCTGAAATCCAGGGTCTCCGTATCCAAAAATGAAATTCAAAATTTTATCAGATGTGATAAGTTATTACCATGTTTTCTCAAGGTGAGGTAAAGGAAGTTGCACAGCCCAAGTCGACATGCTGATATTCTCACAGCAACTCCTGCCCCAACTGCCATGCTGACTGTGCAGCCCTGCAGGCAGCTAGGTGGAACAGGCTGGACCAGGTTTATTTTTTGTTTTGGTCAGGGCAGCGCTAAAGGCATCCCAGAACTGCACGCAGGTAAGGAAAGTTTGCCTAAAATAGGAGAGAATGAATGATGTATGAAGGTTCAACCAAAACAATATTAACCCTTTGGGCTTTATAAAAACTCGGGCAGGCTCTGTTGACTTCAATTTAGAAAAAAATTCATGAAATTTTTAGGATGGATGCTACTCATCATAATCTACATGTGAAGTTTTAGTTCATGTCATTCCGATAAGTATTGCAAAAGATATAAGGCTTTTTCAATTTCAATGTCAAACCAGGCAGCAAAAAGTTTTATTTTTTATTTTTTATTTTTTACATTTATAGAATTGTATAGATTGACACCTACTCAAAAAAAATTGAATCACTCAATTCCAAATAATGAGGTAAGAGTTACAAGGAATTTTCTTTTGCGGGCAATGAAGGTAGGAAGAGGGTAGAAAAAATATACAAAGTTCTCTTCTACTCTCAATTTCAAATTTTTCAAATGAAAATGAAAAATAAAGTTACTAATTGTCTATTAGAGCATTCTTGTCATTGGAATTAACAGTTTTCAAATTCTTCCAAAACTTATTTGCATATTAGTTAAATCTTTCATTAATCAATACCTTTCACTTTACAATTTTTGTAAAACTGATTCCAAATTTTTTTTGTTGAATTTTTTTACATATGCTTTCAACCCAATTTATGAAAGATTGCAAAAATTACACAAGAAATACAACACATGTGTTTTTTTCTAAAAAGCTTGAAAATCAAAACTTCACCTTTTGGAAGGACTAGAAAAAGCCTACATTTTGAAGTTTAGGCACATTGATCTTGCAATTGGTGGGGATATTCATTTTGAAATTTTGGGACAATTTACTTGTCCAAGTCAACCAAAGGATCCTACACTTGGATTTGTTAAAAAATAAGTTTCAATGAAGATTTTGACCCTAGTTTGGGGACTAGTATTTTGAAGCAGTTTTGGGCCTCTAAACATGGAAGAATTTTAGGGGTTAACAAGTAGAATTTGGAAAATTTGAATTCAGATTTGGATTTAGAGACCTTGATTCACTTCAAAACCACAAAGGAATAGGGCATTTTTTTCTAGCAACATTGACGATTCTAAACAAATTGAAATCAATCCCTCCAATTCTAAGCAAACCCTTTGGTGACTGTTGCGTTTCTATTGCCAAAAAAATGCCTTGCAAAGGAGGTTACAATTGAAATATGCTCAATGGAAAAGCTTACTATTTTTACAAACAAAGGTAAAGGTAATAATTTGCTTCCTAGCTAACTTTTTCCACTAAGTGTTGTTTGATTATAATTTCCTTTGTGGTTCCAAACTAAATCAAGGTCTCCAAATCCAAATCTGAATTCATGTTTTCCAAATTCAACTTGTTGATGGTAAATATCTAAGATTCACCCCCCCTTTGGTGTGCATATATCAAATTCCATGTGTGCACATATCAATTTCCATTATGTATAGTGCAAATTATGTATAATTATGAAAAATCTTTACATGAAATAGTGCATTAAGGTTGCCTTACCTAGGCAAAGTTATCTCATGACTCACCGTTAGTTGCCTGGAAGGACATGCAATTCTCTTTATGCTAGAGCAATTCTTGGTTCTATAGAAAATTCTAGCTTCATCCTACTCCTTGATTTGAGTGCTTCTTATTGCACTCAACCTGTGCTCTCGCCTCTCCTTGCTCTTTCCATTGTTTATCACAATAACTATTGATAATAGTTACTGTAGTTTTGGACATGTTTAAATAGTGTGAAATGACAAGAAAATAGTATAGAGCAACCTAAATGCAATATGTAATGTAGTCGGTTTAGTAAAACTTTAGTAAAATTTTAATATAGTAAAATTTTGATTGTAAATGGGAAATGCCGGATTTTATCTAGTGAAGTCAAAATTTCTCCTCAGATGTTGACCTGAATGTACAAATTTGACACCCGGTTGGGGTGCGTATCCTACTATAGGGTGTCTTTACACATATAATTTCAGAACCGGTAATGTAAAATGCATTATTTGTGAATCATTTTGATTGTGAAAAGGATGGTTTCAACGATTATCATTTGTTTTTAGTTAACCTAAACATTTGAAAGTTGTCCTTTTTGAAAACCAAGCTGTGCCCTAATTCTTGTGAGTGGTGTGTTAACCCTTAAAGGACCGCTCTACGTATTACATAGTAAATACGTTGCTGTATAACTAGCATTTGCTACCAATAAAAAGTTCTAATTTGGGATCTTGGCTATCTCACTAGAACCGCATTAATAAATATTCTAACTTCTTTGTTGAACTCAAATGTAATAGAGGTGTGGATACTTTCCAAATACAATAAATTATTAAATATTGTATTGGCCGCAAAGGGCTCCTTGGTCCTTTAGCCCCTGAGCGCCCCAGGAGCCCAAATATGGTCGCTCAGCTTTTAAAAATGTGCATGTTTGACTCTTATCCTCTTATTAATGGTAAAGTCAAAGAACTTGTACTTTTTCATGTACCTCCAGGCACGTGTCTACTACCACTCCAAAAAAATTCAAACTATTTGACTCTACTTAGGTAATACTTTTATTAGACTAAATACACAAGGGTATGGATATGAGTGAATATGGTCTGGGCGCTTAGGGGCTAAGGGTTAAACCCATAACTTACGAAGCACCCTTTTCCAGTAAAGAGTTAATTTCACAATCCCACATCCCGCTCCCTTGTTCCAAACTGATTGTTTTGGCATGTGAAGGAAAATTCTTTGATTTTTTTTGCCCACATTTTTAGTTTGTTCAAAATTGATGTTTTTGAGAGTTCACAAACAACTGTCTCAAATCTCTTGCCCTAGAATGATGGAGAGGTTATCCTTAAAAAAATAGTAGTCAAAACTTTGAAAAGGTAATTGTCTCCCAATTTTTGAAAATGCAAGTTACTTGCTCATCTGTTCTTCATATGTTTCAAACCGGCTGTTTTGGCATGTGTGGCCCTGGCATCAGCTAAGGAGCAAGATATTTCCATGAACTTTGTTCCCAAACAAGAGTTGCAGTGCAAAGGTTTGTTGAAAAAAAGGTTCAAGAATTGAAGTTACATCATTTTCTGGGCAAATGAATTTTTGTTTTATATTAAATTTGTATCTCCAATCCAATACGGGGCTTCAAACATCAACATTTTGAGGTGACTCACGTTACAATTCACCTCTGTGAATTCACTTGTGAACCTTGCTGTGACTCACCTTTGGACTTCACTCCTAACGTGATGCACGTGAGGTGTGAACTTCAAAAACTCATCTTCGTGGCTTCTCGCAGCTCATTCACGTGCGTCCTCAAACCCCTATACTTCTCTCGTAGAAATTTTTGCAAACTCACGGATGTCTTAGACTTTGCGCGTGCAAGGGAACAAAAACAATTCACTGGTACCGGAGATCCTGTGAGGTGAGAAGTTCGAGGGCCAGATTTCATATTTGAATCCCCCTAATAAGCATAAATTGTCTATGATTTGTTGCCTTTGCTCATCAGACTTTGCATGGGAAATCTGCGGAGCAATTTATAAATACAAGTGCCGGTGGAGATATTGCCGAGATACTGTAGCTCCAGAGATATCTGAGGAGCAGTGGCAGAAAAGTGGTTGCATGGATGGTTTATTCCATTTGGCAGGCATGCGAAAGATCTTTGGAGTTGGTGGACAAAACGTTAGAACTCTAAAAAGTCCCAATTCAATGTCACTACCCCCTCCTGAAGGCAAATAGTAATATTTGAAGAAAACTCTTCAATAAGGTAGTCTGCTCATAAACCGTCCAGACATTAAAATTGCCCACCTTCTCAAATGTTTTCTTGTTGTACATGTTTTTTTCATAAATTTTCAAAATATACAAGGAAGGTATATTTGAGGAGGTGGGCAGTTTTAGGGACCTATGACCTTTTCACTTCAAATTTTTATATCTAATTTCACAAAGCTCCAAAAAAAAATGAAATAACTTGGGTTAGATGTCAATTCTTCTTGTTTTTTAAGGAAAATTTACTGAAAAATAACTCAAGAAGTTTCATCTCCCCAAAATTCAATTTCAGCCCTTAGATGGATGGTTTATGAGCACACTACCTTAGCTCAAGGCTAGCCCACACCAAACTGAACCGGCACTTTATAAAAAACACGTGATGGTAGCCTTTACTTCTTTGTGTAGAAGTAGATTCTTTGACTTTTTATGCCCTCTCTTTTAGTTTGTTAAAAATTAGCAATTTTTAGTGTTCACAAATTGGCAAAACCTCTTACCCTAAAATGTTGGAGAAGTTATTTTGGTAGAATAATAGATAGAACCTCATAAAAGTGATTATTGCCTAGTTTTCCTTTGTCCGTTTCAAGCTGGTTGTTTTAGCTTGTGCGGCCTTGGCATTAGTGGGACTAAAGACATGTTGTGAAATGGCTCAAAAATCATTTAACATTGGATCACCCAACTAAATTTCTCATGCATATATTAGCAAGAATTCTATCTCATTTTGACATTGGCCAAATTAACCCTAAACAACATTTTTGGTCCTAGCAAGTAAGGAATCAAAGAAACAACAAGGAGCAAATATAGATGCTAAGCATGCATTCCTTAAACAATAAAGAAACAAGCACACAAGAAATTGATTGGATAACTTGAGCATGAATCAAATAATTCTTCAAATCTTTGTGTGCACATTGAAAGCAAACCTAATTTTTTTGATGTTACAAATAAATATGATGGATGAACAACATTGAGCTAAAGTGAAGAGTTTCTATGTACACTACCACAACTAAGAGGTACTCTTTCACAGAGAAAGAAAATCCTTGGGGTTGAGTATGTTATTAGGGTTAACACTAAATAACAAATTGGATGGAACTGCCAGTTCTTTAGCAAAACACATTACATGCTCCAACAGTTCCCAATATTTGGATGAAAGTTGCTTAGAATAGCTGAATGAATAGTCACGGATAGTCCTATGACTCCTATCCAATTCTCCCTTACCTGCATGCATTCCTGGACATGTGTCACACTAGCAATGAAAGGAAAAAAACAAAATCTTTGCGGTCACCCACTCATGACCTGCTAGCACAGAGCCATCCAAGCTCCTGTTTTTCCAAATTCTTTGGACTTCTATTGGTAGATAATATTATATCTCCTTTTGGAAGGTATCATTCAAGGCTTCATGCCTGGTTCAGACTAAGGGCCTCCTTCCATGTTCATCAATGGCCGATCGAACTAAAAATACTCCACTGATAATTGGTTGGATGGGATTTTGGTTTTCCTGGAGCCCGATCCAACCAACTATTGGTGGAATACTTTTATTTTGACCGACCACTGGGTGAGCATGGAAAGAGGCCCTAAGGTAGGCAAACCCATTGCCGCACACCACCCAATGGCACACTCTAGAAAAGGTTCTTGCACCGCACTATATGAACCCAAAGGCCAGCGTTGAACAAATTTTTTAGTATAAGGGCAAAGAAAAAGTGGTTTTCAGTCGACACTGAGCGGTTTTGGGTGTTGTTTGCGCGGCCGCGGTGTCGCCTACGCAGCTATTGCAAATGCCTAGCGGCAATAAAGGCATATCGACTAGCCGGGTTTGGAAACCGCTTGCTATGGATTTGGGTCACCGAAAGATCAGAAAAACAATCTCTTCTTGCCATATTAAGGTGCACGGCCCCAAGAGTTCGACAGAGCCAACACATCCAAACAGACATTAATGGTGGTAGGAGAATAGAATGAAGCACCAGCCTGCACAGAGTTGGAACATGGGAGCAAAGAGCAGGGACACAGCAGTGAGCAGCCGCACGGAATTGGGAAGCGCAGGAGCGACCTCTGGCATGGCCCCAACGTTGTGCCAAGTCTTGAACGATCGGTTTAGGGTTCAAACTGCCCCAATATAGGTTACGTCATGTTTGAGTCATGGTCCCAGTTAAGGCCGTCTTAGCAACCACTTAAGTCCCATTTACTCTTGAGCTATTTGCACTTACATGAACCTACATCTTGTAACTTTGAAATTCCTTACAAAATTTCTCACTTATTAACTTTTTCCAAAATTTTTGCTTTCTGGCATTTTGTTCAAAGGCTAACCACCTCAAAAAAATTCAATTTTTTTTCAAACCTCCACATACCCTAACCCCCTTAAATGGGCGGGTATGGGTTTGCCTACCTTATCTATTGGACAAAATTTTCTCAAACATCATTGGTTGTAATTCAATCAAAGGATTCACACTTAGGGTTTTGTCCAATACTTCAACTTATCATGTCACCAACCTAAATGTCCACGTTTGCTTACAAGATAGTGAAATTTGGGGCTTGCTACAAGGGTGGAACCACCGGACAACATGGAAGTGACTCTATTAGATGAAATACCGGACGTGATGCCAATTTTTGCGTTTTGCATGTCCGCTAGTTTGAACCAAGCCTCAAGCTTTAACAAAATAGTGGTGTTGGCAAAAGATTATCTAAAGTTCAATTAAATAGAAATACACACACGTTCACACTTACTATAGACATTTAAGCCATTTAGACATTTTGACAACAATAAGGGCAATGTTCCATTATCAACTAGAATTGGCTATGGTTTGCAAAGAAACATATTAAAGACTTGTTTCCGCTTGCTTTTATGAGCGGAATTAGGTGAGTATTGATGGTTAATTTTAATTGGCATTCCCACTTGAGTTAGTAATTAAGAACCCAATCTAGTTGGCAAGGTTGGTGGTAGTAGATAGCATTGGTTTTAGTATGTAGAAATTGTAACAAATTATGATCAAACAAATAATTCTTTGCAAAAAATCTTAAAGTCCAAAATCAAGAAAAAAAAAGATTTGATAATACTAACCATGATATTGTGTAAAGTTGGTGAGGATGATAGATTAACTAATATTGGTGGCTTTAACTTTGCCAATAGTGTAAACAACAAGTACTAAAAGTACTATTCATAATTGCTAAACAAAGTTGATAACATTTGCAGGTTGTAAGTACCTTTGTGCACCTACTTTGTTATTCATAAATCATAGTTGTCTGCTACAAGGAAGTGGAAATAGGTATTTAGAATTAAATGCTCTTAGTGCACGCTTCCATAGAAATGAGAAGTACTTAGAACATCTCCATTGGTTGGCCGGTGGAATGATACACCATATGGCTCAACCCGGCCCCTTCATGGAGAATTGGCTTGTTAAATAATTCTTGTGTCCACCTAATTGAGTTTAAGAGGACGCGTTACAAGGTTTGGAATTAAAAGCTATGCCAAAAATAGCTGCAATTTATGGATGCTCTAGGCATCTTTGCCACAATAGCATGGGCAAATCAGTAGTTCAAATTTTTGAAAATTGATGGCAAATAAATTGGGGCCTCACCAACCATCAAGGCAAATAAATTGAGGCCCACCAACCATCAAGGCAATAAATAAAAGTGTCAAAGCCACAATTCAAGCGTGCTACAAATCAAAACTACCACGGCAGCTAAGAGTGCCCAAAGCCTTCTTTGATGCGGCTAGGCAAAAAATTTCCATCTCTGTGTCAACGCTGGACATTTTAAAATAAAAAACAATCCTAAGGCCACGGTAAATGACAGGCCAGAGCCAACTAATGGAGATGCTCTTACATAATAAAATTTGCTTGTTGTAACCACGTTCTCCAATTTGTGGGTTGGCATGAAAGTTTGTGTTCAACCATAATTAGGGTATAAAAAGGGCGCACAAACTACTAATTCACAACAAATGCAAATATCCTCAATGACTAATTAATGACTTGATTGTAATCATTGTGGACATGTTTTTCTTGTAGTGTGGCACAAGTTTTGCAGCTGCTTATGATGCTCACAATGGATTACGTAATGACAATATAAACTTTTATAGCATATGGTACTTTTAAATAGGAGATAGTATATACCATTCTAGAACCATTTTTGGGACAAATACTGAAAACAATACACATGACAAAGGGGTGGCCAAATTTCTTCAAAGACATATTCAAAGTGAAGTACAAAGATGTGACTTGAATTATACACATTACGAAGTATACAAGCACACGCTTTGCGAGAATTGAACATGTATGGATAATGCAATATTTAACTTTACAAAATCAAATCAATTGGTCTATAATCTAATCTTTATTTACTTTACAACAGTAAAACCTGCATTGTCACTTTGTTCCTTTTATACAATAAAAAATAGTAAATGCCTTCATTACAACAAGTAGTTTGATAAGGTAGTCCATGGTTTAAAGTCAAGAGCATCATCAAAAAGGATGAGAGCATTATCAAGAAATATTAACCATGACCACATTAAATCCTTGCAAATTAGGTGAGGATGAGGAAATTCTACCTCATAGATTTTGTTTTCAGATTCTTAAGCTGTGAGTATATATAAGGTTGCGATGCGTCCCCATGCCCATCACCTGATAATGGCAGGGCTAATCAACAAAAAAACAAATGGTTGTGGGTGACTGAGTGATGGTTATGGGTGATGAAGTGATGGTTGTGGGTGACTAGCATGAGGTTTTGAGTACCCATCTCACTATTTAAGAACCAACAAGTCTTGTGATTAGCATCTCTTACACATGGTTCCTACAATTTCAGTGATTCTAGACTTTGAAAAATCTTTGTAAACAAATGCTTACAATTGGAACCTTGAAATTGATGCCAATATTTTTGGTTTCCATTTCCTAATTTACATTTTTTCAAAGTTAGTCAATTGTTTTACCTACTCCAAAATCCTTATTTCCACGCTTATGGGTGCGCCTACCTTACATACACTGATTGAAAAAAATCTAAAAAACTTTCAAATTGTTAGCTGAATTAGAAAAGCAGAGAACGTGAGTATTCTGATTTTTCCGTAACAAAGCTCTAGACACTATCACAACCTCTTCTTCATGACCTAGATGCCTTCCTTTGAAAATGAGAGTCATTCCAATTGTTCTCATTCTAGTCGTCACCTGGTAAATTATTGGCTCTAAACTTAGAGCGCACCGCATGAGAGGATGCTTCAAAACCTATAAATGAGGATGTTTTGCACCGCTATAGAAACATAACCACTGAAAGCAGTATTTGTTGCATCAAAATCGTGGTGCTTTTATAGTTGAAGTGAGTTTTCTTAGATTTGATGCGTTTGGTGTTTCTTCTTATGCTCATAATAAGACCACTTGAGAAAAAAATCAACCAATTTGTATGAAGGAAGCTCAAGGATTTGTAGAAAGTAAGTCCAAGGATTTGCATAAAGGAAGCTCAACAACATTGATGCTACGTTTTCTAAGAATTGTTGACCTTCCATTGTTCAAAAGTTTAGAAGGTTCTAGAAAAGGGTGCGGAGTGAGTGCCTCCCACTTAGTAGTATAAATATTTGACACTCCCTTTGTTTGAATGTAACAATTCAAGAAGTCATTATTGCAAATAAGGTAAGCATATCCATTCCCAATCATTGAACCTAATGCAGTCACCATGTATACAAGGTGTTCATTTAAGATCTCAAATCTAGGAAAGCCATAGATAGCTTGTCTTATGTGGCATTATAGATAAGCTATCTATGACGTACCTAGATTTGAAATCTTAAATGAACACCTTGTGTACATGGTGACTGCAAGATTCAATGATTGGGAATAGGTATACCTACCTTAGGCAAAGTTTTGTTAACAATGTATGTGCTTAGCCCCTAAATGCCCAAGGTGGTTCACTTGTCTTTGGAAGGTAGTTTTGAAGTTTTTGAATTGTCTCTGTATAGTCATTATTTAACAACAAACCAAAGTTGTTACCATAGAATCTCGAGTTGCAAGCCTTCTAGATGGCTATCCAAAAAGAATCCAAAATGGCCTCGTAGATTTTTAAACATTTTTGATTGAATGTGGATGCGTATGGGAATTTTTGCTTTATTTGGAGCCGCCCAAAACTCCTATTGCAAATTGACAACTTTTGGATACAAAATTGGGAAACAACCACTTTGATTGCATTTGTGTTTTTGTTTTTACTTACAAACTAATGCCCCCCCTTCCAAATCCATGACCACAATTTCACAAATGAGTCTGCAATGCAATTGTCAAAGTGCAACCGCCTAATACACAAAAAGTTCTTAGTTTCACTTATTGACCAAAAATTGTTATGAATGAAAGAAATTCAATGGTGAATGAATTCTAATTTTTATACCGAAGACATTTTGAGTGAAATTAGTCTAAGCACTTTTAGATTTTGAAGGATGACAAAATTTCAATAAAAGTTTCATTACTGCCCAAGGGAGTGCCCAAAAGAAATCTTTATTTTTTCTCAACTGGATGCCCATCTTTTCAATGTGGCGGCTTGTCATAAAATGTGTGACTTTATTCACAACACTACTTACAACAGTATTCATGACAAAAACATATGCTAATAGTTTAGCTTCCACCAAAAATAATTGAAAGAAGATATGAAGGAGATTAAAATTGGATGCCAAATCTGACTTTAGCGTACAAATTCTCCAAGAAAAAAACCTTAAAGGAATCAAATCTATGCTCTCAATAGGATTTCAAAGTTTCTTGAAAAAATTTTGACACCAAAATGTGGTGCCTTATGCATTTAGGGCTTAACCCCTAAAGGACCATTCTCCCTTTGGGGGACATGTTGGACTTTAGGCATGTACTTATGGCTAAACTACTTTGTGTGATTTTCTATAACTTTTATTGAAGGTGAGGAACTCAAAGATCTATGTTGGCATCCAATTTTTTCTTCATTCCGACATTTGACAAAGAAGTTATGCAAGAATTTATGATAACTTTGGGAGGAATGCACGTCCGAGTAGCCCAAAAACTCCTTTAAAACTTACACTTTTAAAAAATAAAAAATTGGAATTGGTTCTTTAGATTTTTTGATACATAAGAACCTTTGAATCATTCAATTTCAATCAATGAGATGAAAATTATGAGGTGTTTTTGTTTGCGGGAAGTTATGGATTCTCTACTCTAAAATAAAATTTGAAGTCCTTTGTTTTACTCAATTCTTGAATTTTTGGAAAAAAGAAATTAAAACAAAGGAAGTCGATTGTTTATCACAACATTATAACCGTTGGGATTTGCATTTTTTATTTCAAAAATTAAATTCTTAATAATTTAGTATTTTTTCACATTTTCTACTTCTTTTTACTTACTATTTTTTCCCATGTGTTGTATAGTTCCAATTGATTTGAAAAATTCTCCCACACATACCTAACTTGATCCCCTACACGGAAAAAATAAAGTGCAACTTTGGGTAGAGCAATTTTTATGTTATAAGAGTGGTTGAAGGCTTCTGAAATTTTGTATAGCACAAAACACAACTTTTTTTTACTTTAGATGTAAATAACCTACTCCTCTCCATCTACATTGAGCTGATTTTTTCCCACAAGTACCTCTTCTAGTTTGGGGCAATATCCTCCAAATGAACTTCCCAATAACAAAACATAGAATCTCTTATTTCTAAGAGCATCTTCATTGGTTGCCAAATTTTTAGACTTGCCAGATTTGTTTACGCGGCCCCGGAGCAACAATTATAGCGTAAAAAGTAGTGGGATCCCCACCCATGCCTCTCCATCTAAGGACTGACTCCCTCTGATGCGTTGAGCAATTAAATCAAGCTGCGGTTTGTGGGGATCATTTCTTGCGCCACCCATCCAATGGCCCACTACCTGCTAACATTGCATAATCGTAATCGTCACATTCCAAAATTACACCAACTTGCAATAATCCAACGCGCCGAGAATGCAGACTGCCTCGGGAACCTATTTGGCGAGGCCGTTCAAATTTTTTTGTTGAGTGTGTCACTAGTGGAGCCCAGATTGTGAATAGTGGCTCCAAAGACTTGCTACTTCCCCAATTGGAGCCATTTGGTGGAGACGCTTTAAACCTCCTAGAAGTGGCAGTTTTTAATGGTTTTCACAAAAAAAAGGGCCTGGTACTTTAGGGGTTAACCCCTAAAGTACCAAACCCCCTCTTTTAGAAACATAGTGACTTTGGGCAGATACTTGTGATTGGAGCTTTTTGTATTTTAGCATGAAATTTTAACAGAATGTGGGGACGAGGTTTATCTTTCATGTGCACTAAATTTCATGACATTTGGAATTATGAGTAAAAAGTTTTGGCCTAATATGTTGTTTTTTACGTTTGTCGGGCAGCCTGGGCAGATTTTTTAAAATCACTTTTTTCAAAAACAAAATTTTTAAATTGGTTTAGGAGATTTATGTGGATGTGGGAAGCTTTTAATCATTCTGATTGGATCAACAAGATGAGAGTTGCGAGGATTTTTTGTTTGCGGGCAATTTTGGATTCTCTACTCTAAGATAAACTTTGAAGTCCATTGTTTACTCAATTTTCAACATTTTGGGAAAAAAACAAAACCGAAGGATGAAGATTGTTTATTACAACATTATGACCATTGGGATTGGCATTTTCCATTTCCATAATTATATTCTTAACAATTTTGGGTTTTGAATCATTCTCTACTTTTTTTTACTTACTAATTTTTTTCCATATGTTATACAGCTCCAAATGATTTGAAACTTTTATGACTCGTACTTTATTTAGATGGAATAAGGAATTTAGAGAATCACCACCCACATGGTCTTTTTTCCTTAGGAATTTCACCTTCTAAAGGGTAGTTGCCCAATATTTCACAAGACGTTTTTGAATATTCAAACCATTCTAATTTCAAATCCATGAGGTGAAAACTCTGAAATTTTTTTCACATCTTCTGCAACCATTCTTCTACAAAATCCTATGGTCACATACACATAAAAATGTTTTTGTTTTTAAATTTGGTTCATGCTCTAAAAATGACAGTTTTGAAGAGTTTTTGGTGAAAACTTTGCTTGGTCCTTTAGGGGTTAAAATAATGACCACAGAGTACGAGTGCAGTCATTTTGATTGCAAGGTCGGTGTGATTTTTGGCTATTAATGGGCAGTCAGAGGGAATTATTTCCCAGGTCCCTAGTCCAAGGAAGGATGAGACGGAGATTTTGTGGTGCAAATTCTATAGAAAAATGGTATAAAAGTGCTGCAAGTCTGGCGTCTAATCGAAAAGCAAGGCAAGCGCGAGATATTTGGTCAGGGTGAACTGATGCCGAGGCCACCATAACATTCAGTAGCCTGAAAAGAGGCTGCCTTTCCCTCTCTTCAGGTTTCATTCACAAACTTCATTTTGACATAATTTTTTATATTTTTTTGACATGGCTGGCCTTCACATCAACGTATGTGCACTAAACTAAGCTTCTCTTTCATAGACTCTCTGACAAATTCAATCAGGTGTCCCCACAGCTAAAGATGGGTGTGGAATATTTCACATTATTTCATCTGATGGATGAAATGGTGTGGAATATTTCACACCATTTCATTTGGAGGGAGGGCAGAGCCTGGTAGCGCTATTGAATGTTATGACCCAGGTGAAAACATTGGGTTTGAAACTGATGCATAAGTAACATGTATTTTTGGAAACTTGGGAGACAATCATTTTTCCAAATTTTCATCTATTTTTCTCCTACAAATAACCTCTCCACCATTCTAGGGCAAAAAATTTGAGATGCCGATTTCTGAACTCTCAAAAACACCTATTTTGAGCACACTAAAAAATTGAAAGAAAAAAGTTAGAGAATTAACTTTTTCATGTAAAAATGATTACCACCACTTATTTTCTACAAAATGACATTTTGAAACGCCGGTTTGGTTTGGACTGGCCTTGACCCCCTCATTGTGCACCGCCCCTTCTCGATGAATGCGGCTGGGAGCTCGGTCAACTCATTTATGAGTTTATGGGATTGGGGGTGAAATTGCTTCCTGATTTTGCACTTAAAAAACAATGAGAGTTTGGAAATTCGCCATTAGGGGATTGAATTTGGAACTTTCGAGTTCAAGGTTCAAAGACCATCATTCGACCTATAATCCTAGAGGAGAATACAATTGTATACCACCAAAATAAAGGACAAAATATTACATTCATCCTTACCTATAAATTGCAAAGTTTCTTTACCATGACCTTAAAACATGGATATGCAGTGGATAGAGCCCTCAAATCCTATTCATCTAAGACAAGGTTTTTTAATTTTGTTTTTCATTTTATAAGGATAGAGCGACCTGCACCAAACAATGCAAGCATGTAAGAAAATATATATAAAGAATTCGATAGAATCGTCAACATGTGCACATTCATCCATAAATGACAATAATATTAGGTAAACTTCATCCAAAATATGACAAATTTGATGCTAGCTTGAGGTGGGATTTGGTGATTTCATCCATTTTTCCACAGTATTTTTTCATTATTACAATAGTCAATGACAATTTGAGGTAAGATTTAGGCAAATTTTAGCTAGAAAAAAAAGCCCTAATCCAGGCAAGGTCCAAGCAAGGTCTAGGAATAATTGATCAATACTTCAAAGCCAGCTAGTTGAAACGAGAAAAAAATCATTTTTAATTTATAAAAGTTGGCTAAAATTGGTTAGGTATCTTTTAAAACTTTATTTATAGAATGAAAAAGAGAAAATAACACTTTTTTTTTTTGTAACCGGTTCAACATGAAAACTAAAGGAAATCAACAGAAAAAACTCAAACATTTCCAAGACCTTGGGCCCAAGATGCAATGAGGATGTCGGTTCTAGTGAAAACGTTTTGTGCTAATTATTACTTTTTTGCTACACCAAAATCGGTGTGGCTAATTGTTCTATAGTATTTTTTGAAAAAATGTAAAATATTTAGCCAACTTTAATACATGGATTAGGGAGTAGGAGCCCGGATTTTAGGGTTTCACTCAATGTCGCCTCATTGTACTAGTGCAATATTCTAATTTCTCACAAAATTGTCATGAGATTTAGCTTTGATGAAAGATTGAAGGCAGTGTAAATTTTCTTGGCAAATAGTTGTCTAAAATCTTACCTTGAAACCAGCCTGGCAAACACGACACTAGAAAAAATCTCTAGAAAACTGGATGAATTCGCCAAACCCCTCACAAGGTTTGCAACAGATTTGCCAAATTTTGGATGGAAGTTACTAAAATTAGTAGATTTACGGATGAACAAGCAGACGTCGATGTATCTGTCCAAATTTTCCTTACCCACTTGCATGGTGGGGTGTGTGTCGCTCTACCTAGTAAAAATTCAAAAAAAATATGTTGATTGAAGGTATCCAACTTTACATCTGTAAAAAAAATTGTAGCCATCCTTGCTACTCAACCATTTTTTGATTACAAAAAAGCTAAGGTAGGTGCACCCAATGGCGTGGGTGTATCCAATGGCACTGACATATCTGTGAGCATTTCATTTCAGACTCAAGATGTAGGCCGGATGTAAATGGCTTACCTTCTGAGTTTTAGAAGGTAAGCCATCTACAGATAGCTTACATCTGAAGTCTAAAATGAAATGCTGACAAACATGTTAGTGCCATTGGATACACCCACGCCATTGGGTGTACCTACCTTAAGGCACTTCATCCAAAATATTTTCACTGGTCGGTTCACCCAGGCCTAGATATTCGGCAGGTGGTGATATTATGTGGCTTTAAGTTTTTCTGAATTTGATTGTTAGAATAGAGGACACCGGGGGTAAAGTAGAGGGATTGATGAGATTGCGCCAGGTACCCCCAGCGGAGGGGCATGCAAGGTAGGGAGGAGGTAGCCAGGTGGAGGGCACGGAAGCCATCAAGAGCATGCATCTCATGGGTACCCACTTGCTCCACTTGCCCTTCAAAAGTTCTCAAGGGCAGTGGGCGCCCACATGGGGTCTCTCTGGTCCTAAATATCAACTCCCCTCTGGATTGCCCCCGTACCCCTGGTCCCCCCTTCCAAGAATCCTTTACCTTTTCAAATATCGACTTGGTGAAAAAGTAACTTCCGTCCCAAATCCATGGGTTGTTTAGCACTTGTCCCTCTCTAGTTGCACTGCTCATCCTTGGAACCAATGAGCGGGGATGACCATCAGAAACCATACAAATCAGCCAAATGAAACTGACCGGTTGAAATTTAAATGAGCAGGGTAGAAACCGGCTAGATTTTTGGGAAATGCCTACCCAAATTATTGCATTTAGGTTTTACCCCACACTAATTTCGTGACATTTTTACACTAAACAATTACTTATTGATAGTGCAATATATTCCATCCCAGCAAACAAATTTGGCATTGCAAAATTTGAAAAAAGTATCCCTGAATTTTGCCTTTATCTAAAAAAGACCTTTGTAATGTATAAGATGCAAAATATCCTCGTACTGGGTTCTACGAAGCACCTACATGGCAATAATAAATTGAGCGGCACAAGATGCAATTTTGCAAACATTTTGTCCATCAATGTTCAAATTTTAAGTGTGAAAATGAATATTCAAATATGTATGAGTACTAGAAAACATATATTGTATTTAAAAAATGAGAAAATGTCTTGATAGTGAAGTAAAAAAGCAAAAGAAGAGATGAATTCATATTGAGTATGGTTAGTTGCAGGGTGGTCGTATATCTTTTGCCAAAAATAGTATACACGCATTGTGGTATCCCTACAATAGTGTCTTTGCAATTTTAAAACTAGGTTATTTTTTGATGTTTGGAAAAACATTGGGACGTAGTACAACACCTTACCATACATATTGTTGTTTTATTTTTCATACCCTTGTAGTAGTCTTTTATGACAAAAACAAAAAAAACAAAAAAAAAAACACCCGTCATACATAGTGCAACCTTTGTTCAATGATACAAGCCGTTTGTTGAACACTTAGAGAAATTCTTTGTGTCCTTTGGGGGTTCATGATTGTATTTTGAGCGTCTTAAAACAAAAAGTTGAAGAACAGGGAGTTTAGTGGTGAGTAGGAAGTTGGAAATAAAAAAACAATCCTTTTTGGAGACATAACATTGTTCATTCGGTTTTATTCCTCCTTCCACCTGGAGGGATATTCTTCCTATATATTTAGGGGAGAATTTAGTTATAAATCCTCAAAGTTGATTGGTGAGGGTTAGAGTTAGCAAATGGCATGTGTTAGGGGATTCTCGTATTGGAAGAGCAAAAGGGACCCCCAAGTGAAAGTTAACAATGTTATGGATCACTCTACATTTACCAACTCAACATTTCTTGCATTAACCTTCTCAAACATTTTCTAACTTTGCTAACACATGGAAGTCCACTAGTGGGCTTGGTTCATACTAGTGACAAGGCAAAACACAAAAAACAACACCATTTCCAATCTTTCATCCTCCAGAGCACTTCCACATCATCCAAGAGAGCTGGGGAAAACCGTTGCTATAAAATAAGAGTGTTCATCTACCGGACAAATTTGGAGCCACCTTTGTAGTAAGACCCAAAACTTCACTAACTTGTTTGCTAACATGACTATATTGGTTGGCGACATGGCAAGTTGAATAACCGGACAAACCCTAAAAGTGAACACTTTATTGGATAAAATTGATTTTTCAACCAATGAGGACAAAAAAATTGATTTTTCAACTACTGCGGTTTGAGACAGTTTCATCCGATTGCTACAATAGTATGAACCAAGCCTTCTTAGAGCATCGTCAATGCAATCGTAACCAGGCCCGCTACAATCCACATTTACTTTTTGATTAATAATTAATCATAATTAAAAAATTATATCATAATTAAAAAATTAGATCATTTGAATGGCATGAATTTTCTTGTTGTAAAAACACAATAAAATTTTGATTTAGGGTTTAGGGTGATTTAGATACATGGCATCAAATGTTAACTAGAGTCCAAAAAATTTAGAGGCCTTACCAAATCAAGCATATAGAGGGGAAAATCAGCCAAGGACATGGTATAAATGGTCACTTATACCATGCCCTTGCCTGATTTTTCCCTCTATATGCTTGATTTGGGGGGAAATTACAAATAGAGGCACAAAAATGAAAAATATAACAAATAGGGGCGCAATTTCAAAATAACTTGTAAGTTTTTGTAATTTTTTTTGGTTTGAACATTGATAAGTCTAGATATATCAATAATATCACGCCAAATGTTACCTAACTTCCAAAAAACTTAAAGGCCTCTTCAAATCAAGTCTAAATAAAGAAATTTTAGCAAATGGGATGGCAATTTTTAAAAAGATCTCTAAGTTTTTAGGAAGTTAGCTAACATTTGATGTGATATATCTAAATCAACCAATGTCCAAACCAAAAAAATTATAGAACTTATGAATTATTTTCAAATTGCGCCCCTATTTGTAATTATTTTGAAAGTGTGCCCCTATTTGTTATACTTTTCATTTTTATGCCCCTATTTGTAATTTCCCCTTGATTTGGTGAGGCCTCTAAAATTTTTGGACTCTATCTAACCTTTGATGCCATATATCTAAATCATCCTAAACCCTAAATCAAAATTTTATTGTGTTTTTACAACAAGAAAAGTCATGCCATTCAAACAATCTAATTTTTATTATTATGATTAATTATTAATCAAAAAGTAAATGTGGGTTGTACCGGGCCTAGTTACGACTACATTGGCAATGTCCTTTTAGGGCATCCCCAATGCAGCCGTAATAGAGGTAGGCAAAAGCTTGTGCAATGGTTTAAACTGGATTCGAGCAAAAACATGGGCTCCAATGCATCAGGTAAACCATATTGCATTTTTCAAGACTCCCCGCATAAGAGCCCCTCCTTTGCAAATTTTCACTATTTGGAAAGTCTTGCATACCACTCCAACTCTGACACTGACACAATTTCAAAGAATTTCAGATACTTTCAACATGAATCAGCCACATATAAGCACTTAAAAAAATCATAAACTATTAAAAAGTCATGTTTAGTGAGTGTCAGAGCTTATGTGCATTGGGGCTACTGCACTAGAGAAATGCCCTTGCTCTGCCTGACTCCAAGTCAGGCAAGGGCTGACACACTTTCCGGAGCTCAAATGCCCGCTGGATTGGGGATGCCCTTAGACTTCACAACACATCTCTCACAGATGTTCAGATATTTGAAGCACGGGTGACCGACGGCCCCGTTCCCCAACCCGCTCTAACCCATCCCGACCCGTCCTCGAGATTCTTTCCCAGTGCAGGTCGAAACACCGCAAGAACCACTGCACATCTGAGTTCGCCTGGGGCTTGATTTTTTCTGAGCATGCAAGACAGAAAAATAGCCCGCAACGCTGTAGGATATTTTGCAGAACTTCTCAGGAGATTGCGAAGAAGACGCTGATTTCCGGATTGCGGTGTTTTGTCAACCGTGGCTATGTTACTTTTAGCACAAAAATCTTTCACCGAAAACAATACCTTATCGCTACAAATAATCTCTGAATTCCAGAGTAACAAATCCAAAGTTTCAGTACATTTCTCAGTTTTTTTCAGCCATTAGAGCTAATCATTTAAATCGTGTATAGAAGTTTATTCGGAAAAGGTGCTCTTCTGGAACTTTGTTAAATTTTCTTTGATCTTTGCATGTTTTTGTCCTGGTCCTGATTGTTTAGCGCCTAACCGTCCAAGAGGACGAAAATAGTCCTTTCAATGCCAAAAACACACCCCAAGGGTGGATTTTTTTTTTTCAAATTTTTTTTTTGAAAGTGGTAAGAGATGTGCCATATCACTAAATGTCAAAAGTAGCTATTTTCAATGCCTCCATATTTTTTAAAACACCAATTTGTAAAAAGATGTACAAGATCTTTGCTACCCTTTTTGTGAGGACAGGATACACTATTGACTTTTCCTTCTTTTGAGGAGAATAATATCTCTCTTGTACACATGTCACAAGCTGCCCATGAACAGTGCACACTCTCCTGGTCCTTTAAGGGTTAGACGACTCTGGATGCGGTCATAGGGCCGTTCGAACGGCGGTCTTCGGTGCTCCTTCACTCGAGTTGAGCCTTTGAGACATTCGTCGCGGTTTTGTTATGTTTACGTTTCCCCAAACCCTAAACCCTAAACCCTAAAACCCGTGCGGGGAGCTTCGATCGGTAACTAACTTACCGGTGCGATTTGCGTGTGCTTTCGATTGAAGATACTTATTACGGCAGCCTTGTTAGATTTCTTCGTCTGATGGTGGCTGTTTTGGCTTAATTTGGTGAGTAGAGAGGATTCTTTCGTGGTCTTGTTTTGCTGCAATTGAATATAGTTCCCGTTAGAGTGTGCGTTCGTCGTGGTAGTGGTGTTTTGTCTTGTAAGACTGCAGCGTTGATGGAGAATTTAGGCACTGGTGTTTTTAGTCGATGGTGTATTGTTTGGCCTGGGAGTAATGATGATTTTTAGGGTTTCAGTTTTAGGTTTTGCTCGTGCTTGTAAGTTTTCTCATGAGCTGCGTTGTTAGAGATGCTTAACCCCTAAATGCCTGAGGCTCAAATTCTGGTGGTTTTTACACTAGAATTTGGTGTCTCAGGCATTTAGGGGTTAAGGTAGGAGGTTCTAAAACAGAGCGTTTTAGGGCTGAAACTGAATTTTGGGGAGGTGAAACTTCTTGAAATATTTTTTCAATAAATTTTTGAAGAATAACAAGAGGAATTGGCATCTAACCCAAGATGTTTCATATTTTTTGGAACTTTGTGGAATTAGTTATGAAATTTTGAAGTGAAAAGATCATAGGTCTCTAAAGTGGTGCATCTCCTCAAATGTACATTACCTGTACACTGTTGAAAATGTATGAAAATAACATGTACAAATTGAGTACATTTGAGGAGGTGCACCGTTTTAGAGCATGCACCATTTTAGAACCTCCTACCTTACGAACGAGATGCACGAATGCTTCTTTGTAGAATCCTTGAATTGGAGGTTTTATTGTCGGTATCTGAAGCAATTCTCACAACTGGACTAAGACATCTTGTGGAAGTTTTTGATGTATTTGATGTACTGATCTATGGCAGGCGTTGCGCGATTGCTTTGTTTGGTTTGCATCAGTGCATCAGAATTTTTCCTGAGCTGCACTTGATGAGGAATAGACCTAATTTACATTCAACTGGAACGCATTTGAAACCCTAAGAAGGGAACCTCAATCGATATCTGTGATTTCAAGACCTCAAGGTACGAAACTCTAGAGCTTTTTGAGAAGGAAAAGTTTAGTTGCTTTCCAATAAGATGTTACTCAATGGGAAAATTTCATGAATACCCCTGAAGTTTGCAGTATTTTCATAGATACCCCTGCTTTTTCAGAAATATCACAAGTACCCTTGGACCAAAAAGTTAGGGGTTTGTTTTGTTGTGCATGTCACTTCCCTTCTTCCTTTGTGCGCACACTATTTCTTTCTTGTTATGCATGCACTCAAAGGAAGAAGGGAAGTGGCATACACAACGAAACAATCGTCTAAATTTTTTGGTGCAAGGGTGTCTGTGACATTTCTGAAAAAGCAAGGGTATCTATGAGATTATTGCAAACTTCAAGGGTATCCATGAAAATTTCCCTTACTTAAGTGATCTGACCTAGAAACCTGACCTAGAAATGAGCGTGAAAAACAACAAGCAATTACAAGAGTGTCTGTCCTTGAAGCAGAAATTTGCTTCTCAAGTTGTACGGCAGCTCGTTACAAGTGCCGTTTTCAGGGACTATCTAATCGGTAACTAATCGAAAGCTTTAGTGAGTTAAAGTTTGCAGTGCAATCATTGCTGACGTCGGCTTGATTGATCAGGGTGGTTTATTCCGGTTTAAGGGGATATCTTAATTTTTGGGGTGTTTTTTGTAGAGATTCTACGATGGGGGACGTTGCGGGAGAAAAGGTGCAAGAGAAAGCAGCTAATGATTCAGGAGAATCATCTAGTAATGGTGCTAATGCGGCTCCTGTTAAGAAGACGGCGCACAAGAAGCCCGTTGTGATCATTGTGATTGGAATGGCAGGTGAGGACTTCAGTCTGTTGTTTCTTTTTTAGGTTTAGCTTTTCTTAACTCATGCCTAGTAGCGTTCTTTAAACTGGCTATATTTCGTAGGATTGCTAACAAATTTTTCATGCAGCTGAAATTAACTGTAAAATTTCCAGTGTTAAATTTGAAAATTGTAGCTTTTTAGCAGTGTTTGTAGCCGCTTATGCTAAAAGTAAAAATCATATTTGGGATCAATTACCTAGGGGTTTTGTTATTGTATATTTTAGGCCTATTTTTCACAATATTTCATTTTTCTGGAATTCTTTGTAGGTAGTGGAAAGACTACTTTGATGCAGCGCCTGGTATCGCATGTACAGAGCTCCAAAAAGAGAGGCTATGTGTTGAACCTTGATCCTGCAGTGATGTCTCTTCCTTTCACTGCGAACATTGACATCCGTGATACTGTGAACTACAAGAATGTGATGAAGGAGTATCGTCTTGGTCCTAACGGTGGAATTCTTACATCTCTCAATCTGTTTGCCACCAAGTTTGATGAGGTATTCACCCGCCCTTTCTCTGACCTTTTATACCTTGATTTTTGCGGTGGGATTCACTCCGATGGTTGGTTGGTATTCAAACTTTGTTACGGCATAAACCCTAATAACCAAGGTCCCAAATTGGATCTGATGTTTTGTTCTTCTGCATGGTAGTAATTAGTATGTCTTCTAAAATCGTTCTTTTGTCCGATTTTGTTTGTTTTTTGACCTGCACATACAATGGCCTTCTCTGCTCCGTTGACATGAAATATGGTCTCATCCAAGTTATGTTCTTGTCGACGTGATCACTAGTATTCTATATTCTAATGCCATGAATATTTGGTCTTTTAGGGTTTAGATTGATACTGTTTGAAAATATTTTATAAGAAAATTCGTTATTGAGTTTTCTCTTTAGAGTTGATTCTAACATGCGCTGTGGTTGCCAGGTTGTGGGATTGGTAGAGGCACGGGCAGCAGACCTGGACTACGTTCTTGTGGATACACCAGGGCAAATTGAGATTTTCACGTGGTCAGCATCTGGTGCAATTGTCATAGAAGCTTTTGCATCTTGTTTTCCCACAGTCGTGACTTACGTTGTTGACACACCGCGATCTGTGAACCCTGTGACGTTCATGAGTAACATGCTTTACGCATGCGGTATATTGTACAAGACTCGGCTTCCACTATTGTTAGCTTTCAACAAGGTTGATGTTGCTAAACATGAGTTTGCTCTGGAGGTAAAACGAACAGACCCTATTTTACATTGTTTGAAATGTGGTCTGATTCTACAATGATTCTATCATCTGAAAATATTTGCTTAGTACAACATTGCTTGACATCTCAATTACTGTTCTCATGACACTATGGATTTTTTTTTTCGCAGTGTTAGAGTGCAGGTGTTACTTCTTAGGCGCTTTCCATACATGTTTTCTATTGGCTTCTGGCTGTTGCTTAGTCTTCTCTATTACTCAATCTAGTTTCTTTGTCTTCTGCAGTGGATGAACGACTTTGAGGCTTTCCAACGGGCCGTGGAGGGTGATTCATCATATTCTTCCAGCTTGAGCCGCAGTCTTTGTTTGGTTCTCGATGAGTTCTATAAGAATCTTCGCAATGCAGGTGTATCAGCTGTCACTGGGGAAGGTGTTGTTGGTTTCTTTAACGAGGTTGACAACTGTGCGGATGAATACATGGAATCATACTGGTATGTACCGAAGTATATATTCAATTCTACTTTCCCCTTGCACTACCTGTACTCCAAGTAAAGTGAAAATCAACAGATACATAGCGAACGTTAAAGACTCTTATCAATCAAGTTGACGTCACAATCACTGAACTCTCAACACAAGTAAATGATCCCCTTTTCGCTATATAACTCCGACCGTAAAATATCCATTATTTGTAATATTTCTGTCGAACTGCTAACAGATTTGAAGGTTGTGAAGATCGTGGTTTGGTTCCTTCTTGATTTGTTAGTTTCTAAGGTCGGAGGCTCATAAACCGTCCAGGCTCTCAAACCGCCCACCTTCTCAAATGTACTCCATTAGCACATGTTATTTTCATAGGTTTCAACAATGTACAAGGTGTACATTTGAGGAGGTGGGCGATTTTAGAGCCCTATGCCACTTCAACTCCAAAATTTCTTAACTAATTCCACAAAGCTCCAAAAAATATGAAACAACTTGGATTAGATGCCAATTCCTCTTATCTTTTAAAGAAAATTTACTGAAACATTTCAAGAAGTTTCACCTCCTCAAAATTCAGTTTCAGCCCTTAGATGGTCGGTTTATGAGCCTCCTATCTTATGTACTTTTTGTAGTAACTTTGTGGTATCTTTTCTGCTGTAGGCCTGATTTAGAGAAGCGGAAAGCAGAGAAAGCCGAACTTGAGTCTAAGCGAAAGGAAGCAAACCTTGCACGGCTACAGAAAGATCTTGCAGAGTCTCAAGGTCAAAACGTGGTTCTTAGCGCTCCTCGCCGCATGGAGGAAGATGAGGAAGAAGAGGACGAAGAAGAGGAGGTAGAAGCAGATGACGACGACGACACCGATGGTGAAGATGATCGTGATGGTCAATATTTTCGTGATATTGGGAATCGTCAATTGTAACTAATTCTCTAGTTCTGGTGTACATATTTTCAAGACAATTTTGACATGTCTAACAAGGTTAATTATACCATTTTCATACAGTCAAATGAAGCCTCAAGGTTGCTGTAGTCCTTCCGGACTACACCTTAAAAATCTCTATCCTAGCTCTCTTTAGTGAAGAGGGAGAGCTTGTGGATTGCATACTACATTCCTGGCATTATGGAGCATCCGGAGATTATCGAGCAAGAAGAGCCGAGCCTTATTATTTTTGTGATAGGCCTACGAAGGTAATATTTGGCTTTGATATACTCATTATTTTTTCTTATTTGGTTATACATAGGTACCACTTCAGGCTCTTGAACTCTTGTTTTGGACTGGGTTTTCCTCTAGGATAAGCCAACCACTCAATTGTGATTTTTATCCAAAGCCAACATCTATGTATCTTCCCCACATACGCTTGATCAATATACTAAACCACAATATTGTACAAAGATGGGACATATGGACAGTCTGGATAAGCCAAAAATTTGTGAACAATCTTTTCCGTGGTTTGTCGTTTTCAGGTTTGTCCTTTCCTGCTTGCGGTATTAGAACACAAGATTTGAAACTTTGGAGAAATTCATGTGGGTTCAAACCTTGTATGAGCCACACTAGTAATTACATGTGACCTAATTGATATGTATTTGCATGCTTGTAGCAAACAATTGTTTTAATGATTGGCTATAAGTTAGGCCTTCAAGTGAAAAAGATGCAAGATTTGGGCAATATTATAAAATTTTGGGAGACCATGATTTGTTGTAGATAGTCCTTGAGCTTGGATGTGAAATTGGATGTGAAGTTCAAAGTGGAAAGCAACTGTTTCTTGTTGTACAAATAATAATTCCAAAATGCTCTAAACACTCTAACCAACCCTTAAAGGACAGGTGGATCACTGTGGCACGCCTTGCTTGTAATAATCTACAGTATTTTTGTACATGCGCATCAATAGTATTGCTTCAAAAAGCTAGAAAACTCAACAATGCAATTGATCTCATGAAAATTGCAATAAGGGCAACTTGGAACCTAACATTGTGATTTTGAATTTTCTCACAACTTGGGGTACCTAAAAATGTGATTGTATTTGATATTTTTTTTTTGCCTTCCATAATGCACTTTGTGTTTATGATCACGGAATTGATATGCGTACCACACCTTCTTGACTATCCTACCACACCCCACGGTAAATTTTAGATTTCTACCATCAAAAAGCTGAATTTGAGAATTTGGAATTCAGATTTGAACTCAAAGATCATGATTTTGTCTAGAATCACAAAAAAGTTTTAATTGAACAACACCCAATGAAAAAGCTTATCTTTTTTATAAACAAAAGTAAAAGTTATACTTTTCCCCCAAGCTAAGCTTTTTCATTGGGTGTTATTCAATTACAACATTTTTTTATGGTTCTAGACAAAATCCAGGTCTTTAAGTTTAAATTTGAATTCCAAATTCTCAATTCAGCTTTTTGATGGTAGAAATCTAAAATTTACCCCGGGGTGTGATGGGATAGTCAAGAAGGTGTGGTACGCATATCAATTCCCTTATGATCACTTTTAGAAAAAAATCAGGTGAGAAATAGTTTTTCTAGGCTACAAAATCATTTTTCAAAGTTAAAGGATGATTTTTGTCCTCTTAGACACTTAGGGGTTAACGTTTCTTATTGTACAAAGCATCCTTCAATTATTTTTTGTTTAACTACCGCAAACTTCATATCTTGAATATGCATCCCAACATCATCCCAATATGATATTGCTAACAAGATGCAATCCCAATATGGTGTTTCCAACAAGACGTTTCCAAAGGTAAATCGTATTAGGTAAAAAGTTTAGATCATTGCAATGATGCAATTTATGCTTACACCTCTATCAAGAATTCAGATTATTAGCAAATTTCTCAAAACAATATAGGCCACTATTTTTGCCATACAATGAATGTACTAGATAAGCAAGTAGTGTGCCCTACACTATTACTTGCATTTCATTGAAATTCCAAAGTGTGTAACTTAACTCAAGTACTCAAACAGCCTAAAGTGGCCGCTTACATCGAATATATTCAAACCAAAAGATTTAAGAAATTTCAAAAATTGCAACAAAACGTACGTATAGGAAGTAGGTCCTACCTTTTCAATATAGAGTACCAAAAATGATGGAACACAATTGTAACACCGATTACAATGATGTCTAGCTAGCAAAATTGACATTCAACAAAAACATGAAGAAGCTTACCTCGCCGAACGAAGTCACAATCCTCTCCAATTCAGTATACGACTTGCCAATAAGATTCTTGGGAATTACTTGCTGACTCATCCTAACATTCAAAGCTTGCAAAGGATAAATCTTTGGTGTTTCAAACAACTTAACCCGTGAACGTTACACGGGCTTTGGAGATACGGTACCAAATACGGTCGCAACGAGTATTCAGAAGTTTGAATCAGCTAGAAATTAAGTGTTACAATCATACATATTGAAGGGTTGTATGATGGGGGTGCATTTTTTTTTTGGAAAACCCTCAGAACAGCTCAAATACGTCTGTATACATGGCCGTACATACGGCCACAAAGGGCTTCGGTGCCATTCAACGGTTAAACTTCATTGTACAAAATATTAGTACAAAAATGGCAAAATATTAGTACAAAGATGTCAAAACATTACGTGTAACATCCTTGAGGATCCTCAATAGCTTAAACAAAAACTTTTTGTAAAAGCATGGAACTACACTAAATATTGCATCTTGGTTGCCCACACTAGTAATTTCTTGACATAAAATGAACATTTATTAGTACTATAATAATTATCATCAATTAATATTGCATTGAACCAATTTTCAAGGGCCTAGCAATAACAACAAAATTGCAAAAAAAGAAAGAAAAACTATCAATGTTTAAATTTTAAGTCATGTGAAACTTTGTTATCTAGAGAGTTGCATGTGCTACCAAGTGACCATGCAATGAGTCATGAGATAACTTTCAAATGAGGTAACCTAATTATCAAAGCAAACCTAAAAGCATAATTTAGTATAGTCAAACACCACCAACACTATGATAAGCACCCGCATTAATTATTCCCCAATAAAAGCACTCCTCACATTCTACTCCCATCTAGATTCCTAACCACAAGTCCAATGTCCGAGAAGAACCAGTATTTGATAGAGTGTTAGGGCATTTCCACCGGTGGCTTAGGCACGCTCAAAGTGGATGAACAATAGCCACACCCCTCTCAAGACCCTCTCAAACTCTCTTATCTAGCGAGTCTAGCAAGCCACTCTCCAAACCACTATTCATGCACTATTCACCCTAACTTTAGTGATCTTTATCCTCAACTTCCCTAGATAAGTGGTCAACTGCTTATTTATGGGGTATCTTGGAGTGTTAGGCCACCTTTTGAAAGAACATGGGTGGAGATTGAGAGCCTTTAGGCCTCACCACAATAGATGGAAAACTTTGAGTGAGTTTGCACTAGTGGAGATGCCCTAAACCCCTCAATGCCTAAGGGCCCAAACCAGGCCCCTTTGAACTTGATTCAAAGAGATCTAGAGTTTCTTCAAGATTTTTTTAGTGCTTTTTATTATAGTTAAATTCATATTGAAGTCTCATTTCAACTTCAAGAGTTTGATTTTGGAAATGAATTAACATGATTTGTTTATTCAAGATTTTGTGCAAGGGTGTCCATTGCAAATCTTCACTTTCTAGTGTTGAAGGCTCTTGGAAATGAGCCTCAAGTACACTAGAACTTGGAGAAGAAATCGCATAAAAAATTCAATTTAAAAATTGTAAAATAGATTTTGAGAAGCCGTAAATTGACTGGGGTTATGCATGTTATACTTTACATACCCATAATTTTTTGAGACCCTCAATTTTAAGTTTGAGATGCAAAAATTAGATTGAAAGAGTTCAAATCACTTTTACAATTTTAACACCCTCCTGATCAAACATTATAATCTTTCGATCTATAAGTCATATTATTGTGATTTCATTTCCTATGTGATTTATAACGTGTCTACCTTGACTTTGTATGGTTACAGTTCAAAAAAATTTGATAAGATTGATCAAGAGGCCAACATTTTGTTCACTTTTATGCACATTCTCAGATACTCAAAAACACCACGGGCGTTGAGGTGTTAAACGGCTAAACTTGAGAAAACGTGGGCTAAATCTGAGAAAATGTTGGCTGAGCTTTAAAAATGCCGAATACAAAACTGAACAAAAAAGTTGTTAGACCGTGAATCAACGTGTTGACGAAAAAGAACACCAAATCTTTTACTCGAGTTCTCTTAAAAAGCATTGTATTCTTGTTGGTTGCTTCCAATAGCTAGTGGAAAATTCTTGAAGTCAAGGCCTAAGGACCAGTGTTTTTTTTTTTCACCTACCAGATGTCACGTGTCCTTTTAGGAATGGAGAATTCTGAGAGGGAGAGAAGAGCATTGGTTCAATTTTTGATAGGGTGGCCTCATGAGGTTCAAAAAAAAAACACTACTAAGGACCTACCTAAACCTAAGACTTTGACTACATGCTAATTGGGGCTTGTCTTTGTGGAAAGAATAATACTAAACTTTGACATTTGTACAGTGCCCTTGCATAGTTTTACACCCACCAAGTTTTACCATTCCAAGAAATTAATATTTTATGGAATACGATTGGCATTTTTGTATTTTGTATCACTGGTCTATAGTTCTTACACAATCCCAATCAAGCATACCAAATTTTGAGTTCCAAAATACAAAACTCTATTTTTGATGAATTATTTTAGATTAAATTTACGGTTTTACTTGACAATTGATAAATAAAATATTGATGATGAATTCTTTAGATTTAATTGGATGGATATGTAGGAATCATCCATTTGCACATCTTTCTTTCCAACAAAAATCTCGAAAAAGTTTCCAAATTCCTTCTAGAGAGATTTTAGTGTTAGACTAATCATGACCAAATTTAGTAAAATATAAATCTCCATTTTTTAATTAGATTTTAATATTTGACTCATACATTATGTTTAAGTATGTGCCTTTGAGCACAAAAATCTATTTAGACCTATGTGGGCATCTTTTTTTTTTTTTTTTTCATTCCGACATTTGACAAAGAAGTTATGCATGAATTTATGAAAATTTAGGGAGGAGTGCATGTCCAAGCAACCCAAAAAACTTCCTTATAAATTACATTTTTTTAAAATAAAAATTTGAAATTGGTTCTTTAGATTTTTTTATATGTGAGAAGCTTTGAATCAATCAAATTCAATCAATGAGATGAAAGCTATGAAGAGTTTTTGTTTGCAGGCAGTTATGGATTCTCTACTCCAAAATAAACTTTGAAGTCCTTTATTTTACTCAATTTTCAATGTTTTGGAAAAATTATTAAACCAAAGGAAATAGATTGTCTATTAGAACATTATAAATGTTGGGATTTGCATTTTTCATCTCAGTTATTAAATTCTTAACAATTTAGTGTTTTGGCTCGTTCTCTACTTCTTTTTACTTCCTATTCTTTTTTTCCTATGTGTTGTGTAGTTCCAATTGATTTGAAAATTCTCCCACAAATACCTAACTTGATCTCCCACAAGGAAAATAAAAGCACAACTTTGGATAGAGCATTTTTTTTCATGTAAGATTAGTGAAAAACTTATGAAGTTTACTAACTGCAAGGAAAAAAACTTGTTTTTCTCACTTCAGATGTAAATATCTCTCTCCTCTCCTTCTAGAATGATCTGATATTTTTTCCAACAAGTACCTCTTCTAGTCTAAGGCAAGATCCTATGGTTGGATTTCTAAAAAAAAACTACCTTCTTACTCATCCTTAGAAGTGGCAATTTTGGCAGAAAAAAGGGCTTGGTCCTTTTGGGGTTAACCCATTAAGGTTTGTGGTCAATTCTAGGGTGGGTAATCCTTTGTATGGCCATTTGGGGCAAATTTTAAAACTATTGAATACAAATGTCTACCACAAATCTTACAGTATAGATGGAAGTATCTTGCAGGGTTTAGTGTTGCATCATGAGTTATGCTCACTCTTTAGTTGTTATGATTATCTTTTTGCATTTATTGGTATATTTTCAGCCGGTACTCTTTTAGTTTTTTCAACCCTCTAGCCACATGCCACCTCAGATTGGCCTGGTTATTGTCCTAAACTCTTCACTTTCCAATTCCCTAGACCTGTCTCCTTTGCTACATCATCAAATTCCTTGACATGCTCTCTCTACAAACTAAAAAGAGTCAAAATCAACTAGGAATTGGTCGACCAAACCTTAACCCCTAAAGGACTTGATCCATTTTGAAATGGTTAAACTTCATGTCTAAGCTTAATTTTGCCTTTTAAAGTGTGTTCAAACAATAGTTTCATATTTTTATTACTTGAAACTATAAATGATTTATCACTGCAAGAAATATCCATTTGTTTCATGCAAATTTGTAATTGTTATCATTTTTTTTCAAAAAAAAAACATAAATAAGCTAAAATAGCAAAAAAATCCAAATTCCTTGAATTTTTTTGGAGAGGTACAAGTAGCTTTAAAGATTAGTGTGAAATTTTTTCAATTGGATATTTTATTTTTTACACCCAAAACAGCCACAACAAAGAATTTAAAGTCAAATTTGACTATCAAACCAAGTTTACCTTATATGTAATTAATTTATAAAATTTTGGTATTTTTTATTGGAAGACACATTCATTTTCTATTTATGTCAATTTTTTTCAATAAATTTGATGAAAAAATTGAATGATTGTGATTTTTTAAACTTGACATAGAAATAAAATCATATCAATTATAATATATATTAAAAAAAGCTATAATTCCTACCATAAACAAATGGTAGAATGAGAAATATAATTTTGTAGTTTATATTTAAAGTGTATTTAAAGAGTAGAAAATATGAATGAAAAACATATCATATTGTGTTATTTGGATTCTAATACTTGGAGCATTCAATGGCAATAACTCTTTCGGTTTTGACATTTTCCAAAAAAATTATATGGAATAGAAAGGAAACTTGTCAAGCTTCATTTTCTTAGTTTGAACTACAAACCAAAAATTGATATTTTGAAAGTTTCAACTAAGGTTGACCAAGGCACATTCACTTTTTGAACGCACGGACCTTTAAGGGTTAATCCTTGAGTGCTTGGGGGGAATTTTGCAAAACGGGCCTCATTTAGAGCAATGTTCAGAAAATGATGTGCCCTGGGTTGAAAAATCACATCCGGTGTAGTTGACCACTAAAAACTACAAAAGAGATGGGTTGAAATGTGTTGTGTGGATTTGACCATGTTTGACCGTGGCATTCAAGTTTGTATGATGGTCAAACTACAGTTGACTTGGGCAGTTTAGGCCAAATGTGGTATGTTTTTCACTTTGGGTTCATTTTTTGGAATGAAAGGCGTGTAGCCATAGGTAGAATTTTTGGTGGGTAATGGATACAGTATGTAGGAATGTGTACACAAATTTTCAATTTTTTGACAATGGTAGGGTGTTGCTTTTGAGTCCCAAATTGCTGAGGGTCAGTGCCCTAAACCGCTAGCAATCAGTGGGCCTGGTTCTCTTGCATGAAGGCCTTTTGCCATACAACCAAAACTTAGGAATTCATCTCAACTATCTGCCCACTCACCACTCAGTACACAACAAAGAACCATGATCGCCCACTCCTAGGTAGCCATAAACCCTCCATTGTGCCAGCGATACTATTTCCTGTAAAGTACAACCTGGGGAGAAATGTTTGTTTAATTTTTTTTGATATGGAGCCCTGTAGTTTGAGGCGCTGGGGTGCTTAGGGGTTAATGGGTTAACCCCAAAGTGACATTGCATTTCTAGGGCTTCTAGGAATTTTCTCTAATTTGAACTAAAAGCCAACATTTTGATAAATTGTATCAATTCTTTTTGAATTGTAACCGTACTAAATCAAACTAGACATGTTAGAGATCACATTAGAAAAGAAAACACAACAATATCTCTTATAGATTGAAGGATTATAATGTTTGATCATGAGGGTGTTAAAATTGTGAAAGTGATTTGAAGTCTTTCAACCTTCTTTTCACATGTCAAATCAAAAAGTTGGTCACTGAAAAAATATGAGGTTAAAGGGCCTATCATGCATAACCCCAATCAATTTATGACTTCTCAAAATCTACTTTATAAATTTTTTAAATGAATTTCTAATGTGATTTTTTCTCAAAGATATAGTGTATTTGAGGTTCATTCCCAAGAGCCCTCAACACTACATAAAGTCAAGATTGCAATGAACACCCATACACAAAATCTTGAATAGAAAAATCATAGTCAATTATTTGCAAAAATTGAATTGTTGAAGCTAAAACTAAACTTCAAAAAAAATTATTCGAAACGATAAACTACTAAAAATAATAGTTTGGTAAAATTTAATTAACTTTAAGGACACAATCTGTCCTCAGGGTCCTTTTGGGGTTAAGTGCCGACGAAAAACTGGTGGAGCTGAAATTTCTCCTGGAACGCTGCACAAATCACTCCAAGTCATACTATTTCCAGCTCACTCTATTTCCAGGTCACACTATTTCACCCGATGTTCTGGCTCCGACGCGTTGCCGAAGCTCGCCGTTGCCCCGACCCCGATCGCTCTGCATTTTGTCAGGGCGCGATTCCAAGGGTTGATCTCCAGATTGTGCTCTTGTCTTACTTCATTGCACGACCTTTCCTCGTCGATCGCGGAGCAGAAGAAGTGGTCCGCAGGTGTTTTTTTTGCAATTTGACGAAGTTCGAGGTAGCCAGTCGGCAGGGGGAGTGGAACTGGAGCAAGATGTCGGCCACTTCGGTTGTGGAGAAGGCGACCAGCGATATGTTGATCGGGCCCGACTGGGCGCTGAATCTCGACCTCTGCGATGCCATCAATAACGACCCGTCGTAAGTCGACGCAACAACAAATTTGAATCCAGTTGTCTTTAAAACCCTAGTTCGAGATAATATTTTACTCGCTAATCTTGTCAGTCGCTCAAATCGGACTCTAGTGAACTCACTTGTTGCCTTTTTCTCGATTACTGATGCTGCGGCTTAGGGCACCGAATTGATTTGTTCAGTGCATTTTTTGAGGGAATCGTTGCCATTTGTAGTTTGGTAGCTGGATTGAGTTGACCTTTTTGGTTGAGAATATAGTTGAAACGCTTTAATCCGGCTTTTGCGGTAATGGAAACAATGAATATGGAATTGTGTGAGCATTGATTGTGTAAAGTTGTTAGAAACTGTTCACACGGGATAATGTTCTGTGCAACACCAGCAGTTTTGAGAAGCTGCCTCAATAGCAAATTTGAATTCAGCTTTGCGGATTACTTCTTTCCAAACCCTAATTCAGGATTTTCTTTTACTCGCTAATCTCGTCAGTCGTTCCAATCTGACTCTATTGAACTTATTTGTTGCCTTTTCTCGATTGCAGTCTTGTGGCTTAGGGCACCGAATTGATTTTTTCAGTGCATTTTTTGAGACATTTGTAGTTTGGTAGCTGGAATGAGTTGACCTTTTTGGTTGAGAATATAGCTGAAACGCTTTTAGTCCGGCTTTTGCGGTAATGGAAACAATGAATATAGAATTCTGTGACCAATTGATTACAGCAAATTTGATTTCAGCTTTGCGGATTGCTTCTTTCCAAACCGTAATTCGAGATTATATTTTACTCGCTAATCTCGTCAGTCGGTTCAAACCGGAATGTAGTGAACTTATTTGTTGCCTTATTTCGATTACTGATGTTGTGGCTTAGGGCACCGAATTTATTTGTTCAGTGCATTTTTTGAGGAAAGCGTTGCCATTTGTAGTTTGGTAGCTGAACTGAGTTGACCTTTTTTGGTTGAGAATATAGTTGAAACGCTTTAGTCCGGCTTTTGCGGTAATGGAAACTATGAATATAGAATTGTGTGACCATGGATTGTGTAAAGTTGTTAGAAACTGTTCACACGGGATAATGTTCCGTGCAACACGCAACACTGCCTCAATATCTTCGGAGTTGTTTTATTTAGAACAGGTAGAAAGAATCTGGATTTCTTTGGAACACGATTTTAAGCTCATGGCAGTCTTACGATGTCTCATTTTCAATTGTGCACAGATACTAGGTTTTATGTGATAGTTCTTTATAGTGATTGATTGAAGTGTTTTGTCTTTTTGCGTGGTGGAATGGCGAAAGGTTAAACTGATCAAGAATGTTGTATATAATCTTGTGCTTGGTGATTGATTAAGCTTAATGTTTGTTGTTATTCTCCAGACAAGCAAAAGAAGTAGTGAAGGCTGTTAAGAAACGGATCACCAACCGAAGTCCGCAAGTCCAGCTTCTGGCACTCACGGTTAGCAGCTTTTTCTGTACTGAGAGACATTCACTTGTTTTGGCTTTTGTTGTTGGAAGAGCATCCCTGAGGTTTGGTAGATTACTCGTCTTGCTTTTTTTTCTTTTTAATAAGCTCTGATAATATATTGTAAATTTGCTGGTGAGCTACCGTTGAAACAGGGAAGCTGGAGCTTATGTGGATTTGTGCACTTCTTTAGTTTTACATAGTTTGCGAAGCTGTTATTCTGCTTGAAAGTTGCTGAGCTGTTGGATATGTCTCCTTTGTAGGTCTTGGAAACTTTGATCAAGAATTGTGGAGAACATGTGCATCAGCAAGTGGCTGAAAAGGACGTGCTGCATGAATTGGTGAAGCTCGTAAAGAAAAAAGTAAGTTTTTCCTCGGGGCGGACTTAATTCGGACTGTTGTGAGCACTGGTAGATAACCTCCAGAATAGTAACCTGACTAATTGTAACACATCTAGGTTTTCTAGAGTACTTCTGGGGGTTAGGTTCTCTAGTAGTAGAGAATCGGTGTATGTCTTGCGTGGATTGTTTGAAGAAATTACTTCGTGCAGGAGGATAGTTGCGATGGTTTTTAATTTTCAGTTGAAACAGAGAATTCAGAGGGTCAAGTCGATTTGTCGACTTTGGATTAGCATGCTGTTTTTTTGGTGTATTGGCTGAATTTGCTTGATGGTTTTGCCAGGCAGATATGCGTGTGAGGGATAAAACGCTAGTCTTGTTAGACTCATGGCAAGAAGCTTTCGGGGGTTCCGGTGGTCGATATCCACAATATTTCATGGCATACAATGAATTGCTGGTAGAACCGAGATCCTCCTTTAATTTTATGTTTCATATTTTACTATTTACAGTAGTTCATCAGAGCTGATCTCCAGCGTCTAATGTTGATTTATCTGACTATTTTTTTTGGCCAAACCGTGTGGTAAAGTTTCTTTTACAACATTTTTCCAATACGTGTGCCAGAAAGCAGGCGTTGAATTTCCAAGGCGTGAAGGAGAGCCTCAAGTGCCCATTTTCACCCCTCCTCAATCGCAACCCCTTTCCAGTTCCCGTCAACCGCCACATGGTCAATGGTCCTCAGGACCGCCTGCTGCGAGACCCGAGGACGCAGCGAACGTTTCCGGAATGAGGTATGAAGGCATCTTGAGGAGATCAATCTTGTGCTTAAGTCAACTTTGCAATTTTCCAGTCTATCCCAACATCAACACCTTTTACATTTCCTGGTTGCTTGTGGGCCCGGATTTTCCTTACAATGCTTTGAATCTTCCCTGTTATGCCTGAGTCCTGCTTCATATATTTTTGACGGTTTTGATTTGGCAAGTGTTATGAACCCTAATTTTACGTATTCGCTCATAGTCAGTTTCATATGCTTGCGTTCGCAGCCTGGCAGATATCAAGAATGCACAAAACTTAGCGGAGCTTTGTAACGATATGGTTTCTGCGCTGAATCCGCAAGATCGAATGGTTTGTATATTTATACTTGAGGATGACTGTAGTCTTTTTGGGTATCAGTATTAGACGATTCCAAGTAGAACATGGGAACCGATAACAGCCTTCAATCCTGTCACTTTGTTGCAAATGCCGACTTGTGTAGCTAATTTATTAGATTCTTTCGCAAGGAATCGTTGATATTTTGCTCTTATTCCTTTGTCGGTTGTTGCTGTTGTTGATATTATTATTGTTTTCATAATTGTTGTTGTTATTAAGTTAAATGTAATTACATTGTTGTGGTTATTGTTATTATCTTCTTTGCGTAGTTACTCTTGGTTTAGTACTTTGATGTTTTACTGCGTATACTTTCTGGGTTTCTAAGTTAGGCGTCCATTCTTTCAAGAGTTTGAATCTGGTGATGACATGTTCTGTTTGTCAAATCATATCACCGATCAAATCCTCTGTTCAATGTGCAGTCTGCAAAGGAGGAAGTTATCGTGGAGATTGTAGACCAATGTCGGATACTCCAGCGTCGTGTTATGCAGCTCGTTAACGATACTTTGTATGACCTAGCCCATTTCTTTCTCTCTCGCATGTCCTGAATTTGGGTTTTCAAATGGCTTTCGTATCAAACGTTTCACTTTGTGGTCCCCCATTTATGCTGGTCATGGTGCTTTAGCATAAAAATGCCTTGTTCGACACAAATTGACTTCAGTGTGCTACATGTGCAGAGATGAGGAATTACTTGGGCAGGGATTATCTTTGAATGACGACTTGCAGCGAGTGCTCGCTAGATACGATGCTTTCTTGTCAGGAGCAGCTTTGCCTGAAACGCTTACTGAGAGCAAGATTCAGCCTCCAAAGGTTTTGGTGGAGGAGCCTAGCCTTCTCTCTCCTCAGTAAGATGCAATTCTTGGTTTTGCGTTTTCACTAGTTCATAAATAGTTATGGCTTGTCCTGAGAATGTTAAGTATATGTGCTTTGTAGCTCTTAGAGCTTAACTGCATTGGATATTTTGGTGTAACTGCCTGTCATATTTGCCTAAGATACTATGCGTATTACTTGCTGGTCTTTTATGTTCTGCACCATGAAAAGTGTACGCTATTCTTCTGGCAGGGTGCATACTCAACCAGCAGCTCAAAGCTCACCCCAAGGAGCAGGGAGCAGTTCAAGACCTAAGGGTAGTGCTCGCACCATTTTTCCAGCTTTTCCTCCACCTCCTTCAAGCAAAAGGCCTGTTGCACAGATTTCTAATGTTGCGAGTGAAAGGCTTGGTGATGCAACACTTGACCTTCTGAGTGGTGATCCGCCACTTAGTAGTCAGTTGGAAACAAGTTCTTCGTCTTTGGCGGTAGTGGACCAACCTCAACAAAAGGAGGTGGATTTCTTGGCTTTGCCTGCACCTGAGGATTTCCAGAATCCTTTTGATTCTTCACCTTTTCAGGCTACTCCGCACACAGAAGCTTTGAGTCCTCCGCGGAATTTCCATCAGCAGGCTGAAGCACGACCAGAGAATTCATGGTCGCCAACAACTTCTGTGGCCGGCAATCAGAATTCGTTTGCGCAACCTCAACAAACGGAGTCAGTTTCAGAGCAGCCAGTGCAGAAGAGTCAGCCTCAGTATGTTAATCTATACTCGCAGCCAGCGACTGCGACCCCACCCCCATGGCAAGAGGACATGCAAGGGACACAGGCAGATCAGCAATACCAAGGCTCTTCTCAGGCTTCTTACCCCTTGAATGGCGGTAACATAACGCAAGTGTGGAATTCAAGCCAGCAGCAACAGTACCCTGGAACAGGGCATACCAGCTCCTTGAATCAATCTGGCCTCGGCCAACCTTCTCGATTAGGATCCGGGAGTATAGGTCCTGGTGAAAATTTTGGTAGTCTTTATATGCAACAAAGAGGGAGTGCATATGGGCAATCTTCAGCTTCAGGATCATCACAGACTGTAGCTAATAAGCCTTTAAAATCACCTGATACGCTGTTCAACGATTTGGTGGATCTGCGGAGCGTGAATGCGAAATTCAAGAGCACCAGTTTTTCCAAGTAAGACACCAAATTCCAGCAAGGCCGGTTATTCATGGTGTTGCGGTCCTTTAGCAAGTGCAGAGATCTTAGTGTTTCTGGAGTCGGGGGCCTTGCTCGTTTCATTTCCCCAGCATCTCCACCTGTATTTCGATCCTTTTTTGTGTATTTATGTAAAATCGAGATTTTTCTAAAGTTGTCTGCAACGCGAGTAAGAATTGCTCAGCATAGTGTGTTTCTGTGATTCTGAATCTGGAAGCTGTACAGATGTCAACACATGGTGTGGCAGTACTCCTTTGCTGAATACTGTCCTCTAGTTTCTTTGGTGTAGAAGACCGACGTTTCTTGGGTAGTTTAACTCTAATTAGCTCTGCCACATCCGAGCTAGTTTTGTTGTTGATTTCCAGTAGCGCCGATTGGTAGTTGCATGGTGATGGTTTTGCAAGCCTTTCGACGGATTTTGCAAGCTTCTTGGGTAGCGTTGTTTTCCGGTGTGAAGAGGGTTTAGGGTTTAGAGTAGCTTTGCTTTTTTTTAGTGTGAAGAGGGAATATTGGTTCCCTGGATTGCAGGGATATTCTGAACAGAGCTTAGTTCAGATCCGATGAGAAATGAGATCGGATCGATCACCTTGTGACTGTTCAGGGAAGACCACCCTTTCCTCTTTGCCTAGGTAGGGCTGCAGGACGGAAGCTTGCCGGTTGGTGCTCCCTCAAACGCAAATTGCGACGTAAGGAAAAATGGCTGCGTGGGAAGAGGTGGAGTTGAAAGGCTGGTTGAAATTTCATTGAAAGCCCTAGTGCAAGGTTATGTATTCTCAATCCCCTAGTGTAAGACTTGCTCAGCATAGTACTTAAATGGATGCCTCTTTTACGAGTGGGTAAATCATTCCAGTGCATCCGGGTTTTGGTTTTTTAAACATAGATTTTCATGTATGATGCGAAGTGACTGACCAGTGAAAATGAAGGTCAGAGGCGATTGATTTAAAGTTCGGGTCCGTCTGTTCGGAGACAAGGACGGTTGAGTGTCTGCCGTTGCTGTCCAAGTCTTATTGGATTGGGACGATATCAGTGCGAGTGGATGGTGAATTTCCTGGGCCGAGATGAAGACGACGCACTTGTTTTTAGGCGATTCTCGCTTCGTGCGAGGTGGGATTTCGAAGCTCGATGATGTCCACCTGTATGTGACCTATTGCTGGTGTGCAAAGATTCCGGATCAGTCGTGAATCCTTTTTCGGTTGAGAAATTTCAAAGTTTGGGTGATTTTAACGCCGAGCAAGATGGTGGGAAGGAGCCGCACTCCTACTCGGAAGAACTACATCGAGAGTTCGCATTATCAGAAAGAGCAGGTTGCCAGTGCTCACTCCAGGAGGGTTAGCTACGTGGCTATGTTTGCTGTGATTTGGTTGGCCCCCGTCATAGTCGTATGCCTGTAAGTTTATAACACATTTGAGCCTTCTTGTTCCCATTTCAACCTTATCCCTTCTCTCTTGCAAGGTATTAACTCTTATAGGTTAGTAGTCGCAAATTGGTCCTGAATTGTTTTTTTTAAGCTGTTTTGTACAGGCTTTACTTAGAGTATACTTTGTCCAATTTTGTTTATTTTTTGACCTACATTTGCAACGTTCGTCGTTATTAAATTAGTCCTCATCTGAATTATTGACTATTCCGAATTTGGTCAACTGAATTGGTAATTTTCAAACCATGCTTCCTTAAGGATTAAGCGAATAACATCATTTTCGACTGAAACATGGTATTTTTTGCTTACATCGTTTTAGTGCAATTCCTAAGTTTTTAGTGAACTGTGTGAACCACCTGGTACTCATAATAGGCTTGCAACTGCATCATATGACAGAGAGTGCATTTTCTCGATTGTAAACGTGGTCGTTTAATTATGGTCTTTGCAAATACGAATAAGTTCTAGCGCACGTATAGTGGTACCCTGCTTGTACATTCGGGACGCTTTCCTGTGATTTTTGACGCACTAGGATTGTTGGTATTTATTCCCTGTGATTAAAGAGATTTAGAGTATAGGAATACTGATGAGTTAGGAGATTCTCCAAATCAAATTTTGTGTCACCTTATTTCACAGTGTGAGGTTGTTTATCTTTGCATTTTCAAGTGACAGTAAACAACCATGTTCCCTTTCAAAGGTTAGTGTCTATAGATGTCTAGTCCAGTCATGTTTACACTACTTACTAGTTAGTCGAAGCAAGTGTGAATTAATGCATTGTTGTTAAGAAAGAGGTGTAAGCAGAGGAGACGGGAACAGGTCCCTAATGGTTTTAGTCTCCTCTACCTTGTGTTTTGAATGCTGCAAGATGAGTAAGTTTTAGAAAGGCCTAGATCGAGGAGACCTAAGACGCGTGTGGCAAGCAGGTGGCACACAATAGTGAACCTGGATGGATCTGCTTTGAACATGTGGAGGTTTTGGAAAGCTACCAGCTTTGACGGAGTTCGTATAATCTGGCCCATGCCTAGTTTTTATGCCTGCAAGCTTATCTTTACTTTTGCAATTTTTGAGGCTCTGCTGCAAATCTATGTCCCGGGGGAGAGACACATTGGTATTGTATCTCCTACGGGAAATCGTCCAGTTTACAAGGTGCGCAGTACCATTTTTTCATATTGTTTGTACCTGGGGCAGCAATCATACTGTTATAAGTCTTTACTTTTAAGTATTTAGACTCACATTTACCCTTTGTCTGACTTGCAGAAAAACGGGTTTTCATGCTGCATTTTAACGCTCTTTGTATATTACTTTGCCTACAAGTAAGTCTCCACACTTACTACCCTGAGATCTTTCTTTTTGGATCTTGATAAAGTCCGTGAGGAGGTTTAGAGCAATCCTGTACTTCTTAGTCAACAGATTTTTTTAGTGAAAGTTTCAGAAGCTCTTAGACTACATCTTAAAGAGAGTATTCTCCGTAATTCATGGGGAAGTTTTTAAAATAATCACTGAGTACAAGTCTAAATGTTCCTGAAACTGTCATATTTTCCTGGAAATCCTGTTATAACAAATAGGCTAGCTTTGCATCGAATAATTCATTGAGACATTCAGCTCTTAAATAATTTCGCATTACGTGAGTATCGATTTTGGGTGTGAAATGGCCAGTTGTGGTGTTTCATTGATACTCCAAACCTGTGTCTTGCCAACTCTCATTTTTGTTTTTTTGGGTTCACCAGTAGATGTGCCCCTGCTATGCTTGATCTGTGAATTAAGTATTGCATGAACAGGGAACAATATTTCGCTCCTGCTGAAGTGTATGATCACCTCGGTGAGATATATTCAGCGCTTATTATCATCGCCCTTATCATCTGTAACTTGATCTTTCTTAAAGTAAGTTTACTTTTTTCTCTTTGTTGGTCAGGTGCGATTGTGCTGTCGGGTTAACCCTTAAATGAATCTACTGGTGAAATGGCCTAGTGCACATTTTGTTGCAGCTTGACAGATTATTTGTTCCTGGCATGGTTCTTTTTATTAACACAGAATAATAATAGATTGTATCTTTTTCTTTTCATGATGCCTTTTTTCCTTCTTCGAGAGCTCTCTACGTATTTGCTGATTATCCTAAGCATCTTACAGTATTGTGGTATACTTTATGTGCAGTGGTCTGATCATCACGTTTTCGCTTGCATTACAGGGTTACACCTATCCCTCATCAACGGACTGGGGTTCAACTGGAAATGTTCTTGTTGACTTCTACTGGGTATGAAAACGACTTATTTTGTGGTATATACGATGATCTGTTTGTTCTGTTGTACATCTTTAGTATTCCTGACGAGTTGCCTAACGCCGTTCAAACTTATGAATTGTGAACTAAGAAAAGTATCCAGATTCTCGTTGAGCATACTTCTGAGCTAATTTTATGCTTGCAAAGGCAGGTGTGGCTCACGTTACGACTAGTTTTCTCCTTTTTTTCCCGTCCTTGGTCGGCATGTTTGCGTATGGGCTTATCTAACCCTGATTGCATGCCTGACAAGGGCTTAAGTTCTTTTAAGAGAGGGCCAGTTCTTACGTATGGTAGTGCTCCAAATTCTTCTCATATTACAGTGGAAAGATAGCAAGCTGCTGCATACTACCCTGGAATGTTATGTTACGCAAGCTATACCTTGAGCTTATCTTGGTCTTTTTAAGCTGATTAAATTTGCTAATGAACCTTATTGCGATGTGATACGACTATGATAGGGACTGGAATTGTATCCTAGACTGGGGAAAGACTTCGATATCAAGCTCTTCTTCAACAGTCGATTTGGCATGATGGGGTGGTGTTGTTTGATTATCAGCTTCCTTATCAAACAGGTCATCTCCTCACCAGATCAACATTTGAGGCGTGAAGAACTGGTCCAGTTTGGTCTTATGTCTTGTATTGAATGCGTCATTTGAATTTATTTTCTGACACCGCAAACACTTGCTTTAGGACGTAGGACTAGGGACGTTTTGTATGCAAAATGTTTCCAACAGTCTTAAAGATTGTAGAAAGCCATCAATGCAGTTCTGTGTTTATTTCATCAGATGTTAAATGAAGGTCTTTCGTTTTGGATTTATATGCATCTGCCCATGTTCCATCCTCATGATGCCTCAAATACTCTGTGTACAGTGGGAACAAAGGGGACAAATTTCGGATTCGCTTGCTGTTACTGCTATATTGCAGTTGGTGTACCTTCTCAAATTTTTCTGGTGGGAGGGTGGTTATTTGAATACCCTGAATATGATGCACGACCGAGGTAAACATTTGTTCTGTAGTCACTTTTTCAATAGCAACAAAATTAGTTGATGAAATGAGCCGTTCGACTGAAAAAAACAAGGGACTCCACGTTTCTGTCACCTAGGCTCCACCCACACCAACCAAGTAGCAATTTTAGCTAACTGGAATTAGTTTCTGAATACCTGCACCATTTAAGTTGTGTCTATTAGCAAGTCAACGCCAATTCCCACTAAATAACTTGCAATAAATTTGCATAATTTCCAACCAGTTTAATGTAACTCGTCAATGAACAAATTTTACTAGTTTGAAGTACGAAATTTGCCTGCGCACTAGATGTCGTGTGAAACTCTACCTCTATGAAGGTCTTAAAACGCCGTGTTCGGTAGACAGATGAACAAAGATGAATAAATTTAGGGAATTGCTAAAGTCACACCCAAAATTGCTAATGCCACACCCCAAGGTGTACTTTGAGCATGAACTGTGAGAATTTAATGCTGATTTTTAAAATTTAGATCCAAAGATTTGTTTCACCTCTATCATTCAAAGGCTATATTCAAAAAATTTGGAGGTGCTTGAATTTGAAACTAAAGATATAGAACTTTTGAATTACTTAAAGCAAAAATACATAAAAAAAATATAGCAATGGTGCAATATGAGTTCAACAAAAGTTTGTATTTTCTCTTCTTTCTTTTAAGGAGGTAGTAACCCATTGATTGGATAAACGATGGACCATCTGAATAAATAAAAACAGCATTAAATTCTCAAATTACATGCTCATAGGGGTGTGGCGTTAATAATTTTGAGTGTGGCTTTAGCAATTCCCTAAATCCGTGACACATGAGGTAGCAAGTGTGCAGTTGAAGGGGAGATTGTGTGCTCACCCCCATTTGGTTTACCTTGGCCTGTGCAGCGGGGTTCTACACCATCTGGGGCTCTATGGTTTGGATTCCGTCTGTATACTCGTCACCTGCTCTCTACCTCGTCAATCATCCAGTACAACTTGGCAGATTTGTATAATCTCCTGACCTTCTCTATTATCCTTTACCTTTCTCCTTGTTTTGCTTTTGATATATATGCACATCATTCTTTAGCAGTCGTAAAACAATGCGTTTTTTATACTTCCTACTTGAGATGAGCTCCAGATTGTGCATAAAAGGTAGTTTTGTAATCCGGCAATCGCTGCTTAGACTACCCAACCTTGTCAGTTTTGTGAGAGTTCATGTCTTATAAAAGCCTGCTAGTCGAAAAAGCTGCACATTTCTTTCCTCCCACTGGCTCTCGTTGGAATAGAGATTCTTGCCTTTGCTACCCCATTGTTAAAACTGATTCTAATTATCAAGCTGACATGTGTTTGTCCATGTGTGGGCTTGCTCTGCAGATCGCTCCGTACATCCTGTTAGGTGGCTTTATATGCATATACACGCAATATAACATTGACCACCAGCGTCAAGAGTTCCGTGAAACGCATGGCAAGGCCAAGGTGTGGGGCATATTTTCCACCAAGGTATGCCCGTCCTCAACCTGCACCTAATAATATACTTAACACTCACGTAACTCAGTTGTCTACCCTGCTGAAATCATGGTCGTCTAATCGGCCGGATTCCTATTCATCAAATGTCCCATGATGTACATGAGACGTACATCTGTAGACACATTCAATGTCTTTAATGTACGTCTCATGTACATCATGGGACGATTGATGAATTGGAACCCGGCCAATCAAATAACCATGCCTGAAACCTGAAACCTTGGAGATTCCTTATTTGTAGGGTACTTTGAATTGTTTTAATTTAGCTCGTAAGGAGTCACAGAGCAGTGATAGCTAGAGCATTATAAGACATTGGTTGTTGGAAAAGCCAAAAGGCTCAGTAGTTCTTACATGTTCATAAGTATGCAGAGAGATATTTAGGCAATATATCAAGTAGCACGAAGGGTGAAGTGGGATATAGTTGAGTGTTCATATCACTAAATATCTCATATCTAGGCTTGTGTGGCCAGCCACATTCTCTCTGCATATATACTTCACTTAAATGGTTTTAATTTAGTTTTGTAGGGAGTCCAAACACTCTATAAAGCAAATTCTAGAGACAATGGAGGTTGAACAAAGTGGAATTAGACTGTTAGGATTCTACGGAATATACAAATTAAGAGTTGTATAATGTTGTAGAACTTAATGAAACTTGCAAACCTCGTGTCTAGTATTTAAGAAGAATTGGTCTGTTTACAGTTGGCACTGAAAGCCATTTTTTGGGGTCAAGATTAGCGATATTAAGTACAATCATTTGAAATCACTCTGTAATATAGTTTTGAGCTTGATACTCAAATCTTGTGAGCTTTGTTGCAGTAAAGTGAAAATTTGTTGCACTAACAAGAGACATTGGGGTGCAGATTCAAGCGCACTACGTAACTGAAAAGGGAGAGCACAAGCAAACGTTGTTGCTTGCTTCTGGCTGGTACACGTTTGCCATTTCTTTGCGCTGCTTTTGGAACTGCCCCTTATGTATTCTATCAGTGCGTCTACAAAATTAGTGTTACTCCAGTTCTTTTTCTCTCTTGTGGAGTTTGTTACAACATAATAATATTTCAAACTGCCCTTAATTTAAATACATTACTCCTTCGCGCAAAAAGTATGCTCTAAAAAAATCCTGAAAATTAAGTAGATATTTGTTTCAAGATGTAGAACTCACGTACATCAAAATTCAGAACCCAGGTTTCTCAAAATCTACCATATTGGACTTTGAAAACTCACACTTGGTTCATACAGTGCCCAAACAAATGTACATCGAAATTCTCTGAAATCTTCTCCAAATTGCCAAATAATTTCGAAGGAAAATTTTATGGATACTCCTGAAGTTTGTCATATTTGCACAGATACTCCTGGCTTTTCAGAAATTGCACAAATACCCTTGGACCATGATTGTCAGGCGTTTATTCCATTGTGCAAGCCACTTCTTTCTCCCTTGTGCACATGCTGCTCCTTTTCCTTTCTATTGCCCTCTTGCTTTAACATTGGTCATAAAAGAAAGTAGCATGCATAACAAAACGCTTGAAAATTATGGTCCAAGGGTATTTGTGTAATTTCTGAAAAACCAGCGGTATCTATGCAAATATGACAAACTTTACAGGTATCCATAAAATTTTCCCTAAATTGAAATGCAGTCATGTCAAATGCGCAGGTTTCATCTCACAATCCTTGCGTTTTCTTACATACCTTTGTCTTTTCTTATAATCCTTGTGTTTTGAGCGCCACGTAGACTTGATTGCATGTAACATGTCTGTTTGCGTGTGGGTTCTTTTGCAGGTGGGGCCTGGCACGACACATCCACTATGCCTTTGAATTTGGGGCGTACTTCTTTTGGACTGTCCCTGCACTTTTTACCCATGTATTTCTCACCTTGGTTTCGTTTCTTAGTATCTTTTTTACTTTTGACATCATCGTGGTCTATGGCTTGTGCCTGATTATAAAAAAAAATTAAATCCATACGTACTTACGATTCACATGCTTTGCATGCATCCCCACGATGGGGTGTAAAAGTTTACAAATGGAGTGTTTCCTTGTAAGCATTGATCCTCAAAACTCTCAAAAGTGGTTGAAGGAAAGGTTTTTGTTTTGTTTTTTTTGGCAATTTAAGTCTACAACTAGGGTTAATAAATGGTAGTGCATTTGGAGGAATTTCCCTTTGCTAGCCCTAGTTGTGGACTTGCACGACAAAGAAAGTGGGTTGCTCATATTAAATCATCTATAGCATGCTTTTCCTAAAAGGTTAGTAGAAAAGCGCATCTAACCCACTTTAATTCATATTTTTTAAACTTGTGTTGAACTAGACTATATAATACTAAAGATAGAATTATCAAGGTTTTCTTTGAGCACCCCAAATTTTGAAATGCTCGTGAGCTAATACATTAAAAACAAGAGCACTTTTTTAAACAAGAGTAGTTTAAGCTAATCCACTCTAGCTTAATATTAAGTTTACAAGCATGATGGTTCAATGGGAGTTTACTTTGAGTTTATATTATCTAAGCACTTATTACATTTAGGTACCATTTTTCTCTATAGCAACTACAACACACTCTCTACCAATTTTCCAGAAATATATCTAGCAAGAGCTGTTATCAAGATGCGCTCAATTACTGCATTTATTTTCTAAGATTTTCATGAGCTTATATCTTGATCCAAATTTGTTGAAATTTGACAACATTTAGCCCAAAAATTAATTACTATTCAAAACACATTTAGTTTGCCATGATTATGATTTTGTACATGTAGGTATATTTATGCGTGATTTCAGTTTTAACTTCTTTTTTTGTTTTGTTTGAGAGATTGTAAAGTTTTTTTTCACCAAATGACAAAAGCATTTTGGTGAGTATTATTAAGTTGTACATTTTGTGTTAAGCCTTAAACAAGTGAGCGTGTTGCTGTGACCAATACAATATGAGGTTTTTTTTTGTATTTAGAATGGATTCACATCTGTGTTACATCTAAGATCAACAAAGAAGTTGGAATATAGATCAATGCGGTCCTAGTGAGCTATTTGAGATCCCAAATTAAAACTTCTTATTGGTAGCAAATGTCAATTATATGACAACGTATATACTATGCCCTATGGTCGTATAAGGGTTCAAGAAAAAAAATTAATTTAGATTTTTTTCAAAGGGCTATTTGTAGAGGCCCTAAATCCATGTAATTTTGGTGTGTGATGCAGGTCACCCCTTACTTTTCCTTGTTCTTTATAATGCTTCTTCTAATTGACCGGGTTGAACGAGATGACAAGAGATGCAAAGCCAAGTAAGCCATAACACCCACCCATTCAAAATTTTACAACTTTTGTTTAGTAATTACCAAAAAAAATAAGCCCTGTTTGGATCTCTTAGAACTTTTAGGAGTTATGATTCTCAATTCAATTCCATATCCCAATTTTTGTTGGATTGAAATAGAGCAAAATGAACTTAAAACATTTGCATGTTTTATGCAAAAACTAATTGCTAGAATTTGAGTTTTAATTTTTTTGGCTAGTTCCCTCCATCCCACAATGATTGTCCACATTAGGTCCCCAACTATTTGCATTAGTTTTGATAGATTGTATGGAATCTTTCTTGTATCTAATTCAAAAATAAAATTGCCAAACTCATGCAATTAGTTTCATTGATTCTTGTAATATTTTAATTTAAGGTCATTTTGTTTTAATTCAATTAGTGTTAAATCTGTAAAGTTTTGTCTAAAGTAAGTTGAATAAATTGTGATTTGTGCATAGGTACATGAAATTCTGGGACCAATACAAGAAAAAGGTGCCAAATAAGATTATCCCTTTAATTTATTAACTTTTATCCAAACTTAAGTTTTGTTTTGATATTCCCCTTCCATAGGGGTGGGGGTGGGGGTGAGGGGGGTTTTAATTGTGGATCGATATTGGACTCGGTCTAATATGACCTTGAATGAGTCCTAGTCACCAAAAGGGCAACCGAAGCTTGGAATATATCCCCCTTCCATCACAAGCCTAGTTCAATTCCCCAATGCAGTTTTTTGGTAATGTGAAAAGACAAGATTTCACTCCATATTCTTAACCATTAAAACATCACACTATGCACCCCAAGCTGATTTTTTAGTGTGTTTTAAGAAGAATATTTAAGGGTGAACCAATTTCTAGCATTGACGGGAACCTTGTGAACAAAAGCATTTTGAATTGAAACATCTCTCCAAGAATATAATTTATTTTTTGAATTTGGTATGTTAGTCTTTTGAAACCTATGGAAAGACAAACATCTTTGAAAGATTTATTATTGTCTTGGGATTTGGTCCTAAGTCAAGAATATCTATTTAGGTTGATGGACCATTTGCTAGTAATTCAATGCATACTTACAAGAGGATTTGGCAATAATTGACTTTGGGCCAATGATATGAGTAGTTTTAGAAGAATAAATCTTGTTTGAATGGAATTTGTTTTTAAGCTCTTGCTTGGTGATTTAGATTAGAGTATGAAGTATGCAAATTTGAGTTACTTAGAAATGGGGTTATAGCATTTATAATGTTTATTCCAAAGTGCTTAATAAATTTCATAATGACTAGTATGACCGAGAGTATGACTTGCTCTTGCTTTGCACTCTCTCTCTTAGTTTCTTGTGACTTTTCATCCTCCTTTTTCCATCCTTTACTTCTCCCTCCCCTTGATTTTCCAATGACTTTTCAACCTTCCTTTCCTTGTCTTTTTCTCTCTCTTCCTCTTGTTAATATTTCAAATTCCAGTGACAAACATCCAATACTTTATAACATAGCTTGGATTTTGAATTTATGGTGTTAATAGAAAATTTTAAATTCCTATATCTAATGCTTTATAGTAGAAATATTTCATTTACATGTTGAAAACACATTGCTTGGTATTGAGGTGAAGTACCATTACATCAAATGTTTCTACATTGACCTAATTTAAAATGACTTCACAATTGATGCAATGTCTTTATGATATTTGTTCCCTCTTTTTTAATGTTGGTAAGATGCATTTTTGACACTATGCAAATGTAATAATGATATGGAAATCCTATGGACATTAGAACAAAGTTGGAAATCAATCATGCTAGTTTGTAGAGAATGTTTAGGATACAACTAATTATGTGATACATACTATATAGTTTTATTATAAATTTTAAGGTTCTTTTTCAAATTTTCCTGCGTTATGATTATAAACCATAAATTTTTTTTGTTCTTTTGTTAGAAGTTGTAATTAAATACCAACCTTGCATTATTTTATTTTGTATCAATATAATTTTGAACCAAAGGTGTAAGCTACATTAGTTTAGCTTGTTAATCTATGTGATATTGATTTGCAAAATAAAATAAAATTGTAATACATTTAAATTTGACATAGATTGAAATATTATTATGTTGTACTAGTCATTTGTTATCTCTCTTTACAATCTAAGGGTTTGCTAATATAATGTCTGAAAATAACCTCTTCTAATTTTTTTTGTCAAAAAATAAATTTGGACATTGAAAATCTTTTGGATGAAGTAGGTAGATAAAAAATTTGCAAGTATCTTTTATTTTATTCATAAGAGTGAATTTTTTCTCCCAACTAATGTTTTAAATTAATTTGCAAAATTAAAAAATACATGTATTTCTATTCACTAGTGTGATTTAACTACATATTTGATACTAGCATATCATATCCGATGCTCATGAGGTTGATCTTATTTGGATAGCCACAATAAAACAAAATAAAAAATTTGCAAAGAAGAAAATTCTAACAACACTACATACCACTGCTTTTCAACAAATTAAGACTTGTGTCATTGTTTAAGAGTCATTAAACATATAGAATAAATTTGTAAGACGTTCAAAGCATTTATCAATCCATTGTCATCATGTATTTGGTTTACAATTCCTCTCTTACAAAAGAATAAAACATAAATTATGTTGTCTTAATGTGACTATCAAAAAACACATAGTCAATATATAAAGTGTCCTAGAAAGCACTTTTTTTTTAATAAAGCCCATATAGAAAACAAAGAAAAAATCATGAGCTCAAGTTAGAGTTACTACATGTGGTGATAATAATAAATGCAAGAATTTCAAAAAAAGCAAGAAAATTATTCTATGTAAAACACACAAATGCTCTACATTTCATGCTCATTACGTTTTGCACTTGTACGTACTTGTATCAATAGCAAGCAAATCCAGTTTTTGAATCTTTGTGTACAAGCATTGCTTGCTTCAAAGCACTTGAATTTACAACACTTTAGAAATAATCAAGAACAAGATGCAAACAATCATAAAAATTATTGAATATAAACAAGTAAAACTTCCTATATGCTTGTAACAAAATTTCATATTTAATTAGATTTGGGTTGTCTGAAGTCCTAAAGTACAAATTCAAATTTTTTGTCTTAGGAGATATATGCAAAACATTGAGAGATCTTTTAAGTTTTGCTTATATGTAGGAAGTAATTTTGATGTTTTGCCAAAATAGTGAGAGCCTACCAATGTTTTGCTCATGTATTGGGAGATTTCTTGATGTTTTGCACAATCTAAAATAAAATGAAAAGCCCAAAAATTTCAAAATTACATGAATAGTTTAGATTTAGATAAATGTGCAGCATCACAAAGTTTAAAGAAATGGTACAAAGATAATGCAATTGGTTGGAGAGGAGGGACTAGTCTAATTATTATTTTCAAGCTAGTTGAAAATTTGTATGTATTCGATTTTTATGACTTCAACCAAAAAAGACGTTTTCTTTTATCACTACGGTTGCCCACGGTTTGTAAAATAGAGTAAATAATTGTTTTGATTTACGTATACTCTCACACTTGTCACCTTTCTCAATATTAACAATAACAACAAAACTTTTGCTCTCATTCAAACATTAAAATAATATGAATTAAAGCATTCACCCACATTGGAGGAAAACCTTGACATTTCACCAACTTTTGGATGAAACTTTGTGCATTGAATGTTTGAACCCATTAAAAACTTTTTATTGCCCTCTTAAAATGAGCATTTTTTTTGGTAATGCTTGCAACTCAAGCAAACATTATTTATTTTGGCTACAAGCTTGGGTGTTGGTTGTATGGTGGACCAAGTGACTTGGTTTCTAAATTCAAATGCAAACTTTAAAGGATAATTAAATTCTCTTGCATATCTTTTAAGAATCTTTATGAAAGGTTATCTAGATTGCTAGCAAATATAATCCAACCTCACATATAGAGCAACTAACAAAGGTTTTTTAAGCTTGGTAGATTTCTTTGCTAAACCTAATACTTTCTCTCGTTTTTTGCAAAAGAAAAGTATTAATTTTAATAATGGTTTCAAGGATTTTTTTTAATAAATTTTCCTTGTTTTTCCTTAGACAAAAGAGCCCAAGTTTTACTTTTTATTACGCATGGAAACCTATGCTTGCATTTTTTTTGCACCTTACTAGGTAAACAATTTTTTTGGTTTTCTTATGACAAAACACCATTTTAAACAAAAAGAACTACAAAAATCTACAGAAGAGTAAAAAAGAAGAAAATATATAGGCATGTGCATATACATATATTTAATTATACACACATCTAATCCCTACATCTCAAAATGATTATCCACATTCAATCCCCAATTTTCTTCAATAGTTAGTAAGGTAGGAGCACCCATAAGCGTCAGTGTCCCCATAACCGTCACTTCTGAAATCTTGGAAAATCTGTGGAAGTGAATAGATGTGATGACTAGAATGTACAACATGTGAACATGAATTCTTAAAAGTGGTTATGGGTGCAATGGCAATTTGCTTTTTAAAAATTCATAACTTATTCTCAAAGTATCCAAATAATACATTTGAAAGTGCAAACTTATTTTTTTCTGTTCCTAATAGGATCCTATAATTTGTTAGTTGTTTATTAATAATCATCATGTTCAAAACTCTTAGTTTGACATTTATGGCTGCTCCTACATTAGGACATATGAAATCTTCCTCGGATCCAATTCTTTTTTTTTTTGACAAACTTAACCCCTAAACGTCCAGAAGGACGTTTTTTGTCCTTTGCCTCTGAAAAAACATTATGTATGGTAGAAGAATGCAGATTTTCATTTGATTTTTTCCTAGAAGTGATCATAAACACATGCTCCATCATGGAAGGCAAAGTTTAACTTCATCAAATACACTCATATTTTTTGACAATCCAAATTGTGATAAGCTCTATACTGCCCTTCCTACAATTTTTGTGAGGTCAACTAGTACTATTCACTTTTGTAGCTAGATGGGCACTTGTTACACCAATCATAGTTCTGAAATCCTTGAAAATCACTGTAGAAGTCATTGTAACGGGTTGGCCACGAGGATGATCCCGACGTTTAAGGGTTAAGCAATTAACTTCATTGATTCTTGTAGTATAGCATTTGAATTCACACAAACTATGTTGTTTCTCCAACACAGTCAACAAAAGTAGTGCAAAAATATTACAATAAAAAACTGGGACAATCCGGCATTTTGGGATGGAGAGAGCATATTTTTCCCCGCACTTTGAAGCTCCTAGGAATCCCCTCAAAGACCCTCAATGGCCTCCAAGGCTCTCTCAAAGGGCCCCCAAGCCCCAAAGTGTGCAAGGGCCCCTCACGGGCGAGGACTGACCGAATCACGGGGAGCATGACGTAAGCAAGCAAAGAACCGACTGCAAGTGCGGTGGGAGCCAACCAATGAACGCACAGCAGTGACGTGAGCAGCGAGGAGATCGATGGAGGGGTTCTCACCAATCACGCAACGTCGACGAGCGATGACGTGGCAGGTCCCGACCAATTCGCAACGATGCCCGATGCGGCACGCCTCCCAAAGATAAACGAAGCCATCCATCCACAGCGCTTGTCGTTATCTTCATTCACCCGCTCCCATGCCCATACCCATGAACGTGCCTCCCGAAGATGAGCAGAGATATCCATCCAAGTGCATGTCGATTTCGGCATTCATCCGATCCATGCCCATATCCATGAATGTCGCCATGCATCACGGGAAGCATCATGCGTCGCATCCACATCCATCGATGTTCTGCAGGCTTGGCTCTCTGGCTATTCCATTCTCGCGCCTCGCCACCATCGCCATTCGAGCTCTCGCTGCGCTTTTCGTGCGTCGTCGTCCGTCGTTCTCGCAATTCTGTGCTTCTGACATTCACCGCCGCTTTCGGAGCTTTCTGAGGAGCCCCGAATCGTTGCATTTGGTGTTTTATTCGGTGTGCTGGATGTTTTTTTCTGGACGGACGCACTAAATCCTCGCGGCCGCGTTTGTGGAGCTTCTGGCGAAGAGGAATTGCTGCTTTTTTCTTCTTCCATGTCGAGTTACGGTTGATGTAGTGGTAATGTAGTGAAAGTGGCGCTAGAGCGGTTCGAGAGGAGGTTCTTTGAGCCGTGTTTTGAACAAGAGTATGATTAGGGGACCTGCATAGAACTGGACATATGTTGTCGAGTTTTTCTAGTTTGTTGTCGTCTCTGACGTGGTGCCTGAAGTTAGGATGTCGGGAGGGATCGATGTGTTGTGGAATGTTCCGATCGTTGAGATTCCAGTGAAAATCAGGTACTGCCATTGCCATTTCCAGTGAGGCGTTTTTATGTTTTAGACGAACTTCTACTTGATTCCCGCTGCGAGAGATAGGCGACGATCCACCTCTGTGCTCTCTCTCTTCAGGTTCCTCGGGGTAGGTCGTGATTCGGCAGGGCCGCGGATGTGTTGTCATTTGATTTTCGATCAGGTGGAGGGATCAGGGGAGCCTCAGCTGTGTCTTGGTTGAAGAGAGCAAGAGATATTCCTGTTTAGCTCGGAAAGAGTGTTGAATTCGAGATTTCTTGAATTTCGCCAGAGTTTAGAGTTTTTCCACGTTTGAAGAGTGGAAACTAATTCGTCAGGATTTTGAAGCTGAGAGATTCGAAGTATGACTTCCAGAATTGCGCTACTTGATCCATGAAGGATTCCTTCGTTATTGCTGTTCGTGATTCAAGGTTTCGCGTTCCTGTGCTGCTAGGTGCTTGTGAGTTTTGATCAATCTCTCTCTCTCTCTCTTTCTCCGGCCTTAGTTTGGTTGTATTGAATAATGGAGTTTGGAGGTGCTTGCGACATTTACGGCTCTGAGTGCGAGTTGAGACAGCGCCTGGATTTTCAGGATAGCCTGCGAGTGGTGCGGTCTCCACCTTGCGGTTGAGTTCCACTCGAATTTCGCTGAATCTCTTCTGAATTGTTTGCCAAGGCTGTTCGAGGGCAAGGTTTTGAGGAGCATTGGAGATAGAATAATTTTCCTAGAGGTGTGTGGTGACATCCCGTACTAAAACTGATCCCCGTATTTTGACCCGGATTTGCTCTCTTGGACTTCTTCCCGGCCGTCCCATTTCAAGCAAGGCGTTGTCAGATTGCTGCTAACTCTACAATGTGAGAGGTTTGGTCCAGACAAATCCATGAGTTTGTCACACTCGACCAAGGGACCTTCTGGCCTTGACTTGTCGCTTCAAATCAGCCCTCCGAACAGCAGTAGCGATGTTCTACTACACTCAAAGCCGTCCTCTGTTGTCCCACAATATGTAACGCAAGAATTGCCCGAGCATGTTCACGGATTCGATCTCTGGAAGCATCCTACGAAGTTTGTGAGCTGTGATAGCGAGAGCCACGTCTCGAGTCCTGCAATTGAGACTTGTGATGCTTACGAAAATGTGGGAGCGTCGACAGTTCTTTGTTTGGCAAATCCTCCTGCGGAGCCACTCCAGCTTTCCAAACGACAAATCCGAGTGCACGAGGAGATCATCGTGGGAGGCAGGGAAGAAGTTCAAGAGAGCAACGGTCGTGTGTATCCCTACCTGGTGAACACGTCGGAGCATTTGCACATTGCCCCCCTGGAGAAGACATCCTCGCCCAGAGCCCACGCTATGTACAACGGTGAAGTTCACAATGATTTCCCCCGACTGAATTGTGACCACTTTTGTTCACAGCCTAGGGTATTTTCACGGGCTCCCAATATCCGTGCTACAAGTCCTGCTGCTATTCCCGAGCTTTCGCTTGGTCGATTGGACGAACACAGCGTACACCCTGAGGATTTGCCCAGATTTGACCCTCCGAAGTCTCAGAACTTTCATTTGGTGAGGAGAGATTCGGGCCTCAGATTTTCAAATTACTACAGTTTTCAAGACGAAGTATCACCTCAGAAAGGTACGTGCAGTCTGCAGTCCTCGACGTTGTCCGGAAACTTGTCAACTCTATTTGGAGATTGCGGGTCGGGCCATAATGCAAAGAACGATGGTATTTATGGACATCTTCCCCTTCGTGGGCGTTACCCATTGAAGTCACCTTCCAAGCGTTTGGTGCGAGCACCGAGGATGAGGTGGACTGCTATATTACATGACCACTTCATCCATGCTGTGGACCTTCTTGGCGGACATGAAAGTAAGTTCGATGTTAGGTTTTTTGTGCTTCCATGGCAGAGAGAAATACCTACTTGGTTTCATCCATGTTTGGTTTAGTTTGTATGCGCTGAGGAGACATATGTATTGGTTTCATGATCTCTTTGATGTACTCTTTTTCTTTGATAAGCGATTAAGACTTACTACTAAGATTGCATATCTAAATTGCTTTTTTTTTATGCACGAAGCTTAATAGCTTGCGTCCATGGGTGGTGATGCACGCAGGGGCAACGCCGAAGTCTGTTCTGGAATTGATGAATGTGAAGGACCTTACTTTAGCTCATGTGAAGAGTCATTTGCAGGTGAGAAGATTGCTCTTGGATATTGCCTTTATCTACTTGAATATTGATGTTGTGTTTCTTGGGCACCTGTCTGAATTATTGCCGTGAGTGTTCTGAGCACCCGCTCGTGTTTTTGCTGGTGAATGCAGATGTACCGTACTGTGAAGACATTTGACAAACCTGGTCCTCCTCCAGGTTGGGTTTCTATTTCAGCTTTTCATAAAATTTCTACCTGATATAACCGAATATCTTGTTTACACATCCTGTTGTAGATTCTCCTGAAACGATGTTCCCGTTCTGATCTTATTCGCTTCTTGCTTCTGCATGAAAACACTCTTGTAGCTGGAAGTTGTCCTTTGCGTAGCTCTCATTTCAGCCAGAAATTTCATATTTTAAGGAACCGTTCAGTTAGGACAATTGAGTCGTTATTGAGGGTGGGACAAGTATAGTCCTCTTTTTCAAATTGAATTATCCTGTTACTGCAGGATCACGAAATTTATCCCATGCTGCGTCTTTTGATGCAAGATCATCAGTAGAAGCATAACTTTTGAGTGACACTTTTTTTAAAGCAGGGAAAAACATGCACTTGACGAATTCTGGAGTGCACGACTTGGAATTGACTGATTACCGTCATCTGGGTGACACTCAAGATGCGACTCTGCCTATTCAGAACCACAAAACCTGGCCTCCAAACTACAACTCAACCGAGAGAGGTAATCAATCAAGATTCAGAGGTCCGACTCCTTGTTTCCTAAGCTCGTTTGTTGTGTCCATTTAAAATCTTCTCCTCATTACGAATAGCAGAACACAACATACCTCAGGCCTCGTGTTTTGCTCCGAATTTACATTTCTGTGACTTTCTATATACCGTTTGATGCTGAATGATTTTTGTAGATTAAGCTGTTTATAGTCAAACATTGTATCACTGCTTCTTAGGACAATCTCTTTGGTTGAACTAGTATGTTAAAACATATTGCTCCTGTCGTTCTCGTGGATTCATTTTAAATCAAACTTTTCAGTGGGTTTTTATGCCTAACAGGTTGCATGAAGTTGAGGACTCTCTACTATTGATGGGGTCCAGATATACGAAATGAACTCTGTTAGCGAGCAAAAGTATATGAATGATATACTATACTAGGTAGCTGTATAGTGCTATGTTTTTTTGTTTATATCGTTTGAGACTAGTTGCACGTGCGTTTTTCCTTGAGATGGGAGGTCTGGCTGAAAGTCAGCTGGAACGAACCACCATTATAGTACTTGGTTAGACGACGAGCTTAGCAAGGAATGTTTCAAATTATAGTGAGTGTGGTTTAGAGCTTTAAGTAGGTGTAATAACGAAGGGATGTGAGAACCACTAGCCAGCAAGAGCTCCTGCCTGATGAAGCTCCGTAAATACTGGCTAGATCCCTTGTGGTTTTTTCTTTGCAAGATAGTTATATCTTCGTAAGCATGTACTCCTTGTGCATGGGGTCAAATATTTGTAGCAGCTGACTTCGAATTGGAAGTAAAAGTGGAGGTGGTTGTGCTGAGTACTTCGTTGTGCACAACCGTGTCTATTTATATACATTTTTTCAGGACTTTAATGGAAGTGACATCCTCTGGATTATATTGTAGCAGACCTGATGGATTTTTTTTTGTTTGCGTAGAACATTCAGCAGCATCTCTAATCCTGTCAGTCGTTGCGAGTGGATGTCCTTACAGATTTGAATCCAAAATAATCCAGACGACACGCACTTGGAAAGTATATTTTAATTTCAAGCCTCATAGTTACAGGTCAAGAATTGGTAAGCCATGGTTTGTCAGTACAAATACAGCTTCAGTCCTTTTAAATCCCTTCAAAAATCTTTTTAAATTCCCTCGATTTATTACAGAATTGATGTCATGAATTCATGGTTTCTTATTATTTAAGTCAACGAAAAGAATGTTTCTTCTCCAACCCGTTTCGAGGCATGACTGTCCTGGCAGACATACCTCAGGAATATACTTGCAGGCCATCATGGTGAGCATCTACATCAGTTGCAAATCCATGCCATTGGTTTCTACAATTGTTTACTCCTAATGTAGAACTTCTTTATGACAAATTCATCCAGGCCCATCATGAGGTTGCATGTAATCTGCAGTACCTCAAAGTGGACCATACATTTGGGGAAGAGGAGCCCTTTGAGCTCTGGATGAACTGATCCCCTCATGATCCCCTCGTGGCCCCCCACCTGGATGAATAGGTTTGGGACTTGGTCTACAGTGGAAAAAGATCAGCTTGATTTTGTAAACAAAGGTAAAAATAATAATCTGCTCCTACTATTTTGGAGTTGATCAATTCAATTCCCTTTCACAACAGTTCTACAGTAGAACTCCTCTACACTGATATGGTTGGGAGTTGGGACTCCAATAACTAGATTAGTTTAAGTAAGTTATTAGTTAATTTTGTGGAAGTGTAAGTGAAGTGCCCTTGAGATTAGTGCCAGGATAGCACAAAGGAGCATTACTACTATTGGATTAATTGCTTTGGTTTATGACTAACATAACATTGAATTTTGTGTTATATATTAGATTATAGAGGATATCAGTTTAGAGTTCTACTATACCTTGAACTAGGGTCCCTAAATCCAAATTTAAGTTCAACATATTTCAAATTTAATTACCTGATGGTATTTCCTTACACCCTTACATTTTTTTTTCATAGAATCAAAGCTTTTTCACCATGGCCCCCAATGGGGGACGGGGAGAGCCAAAAAACAATAGAAAGTTAGCCAAATGAAATGTGCAAAAAACCGATTAAAATTTACAAAAACCAGCTAAAAACCAAGTAAAGTTTTGAAAAAAATCTAAACATAGTGTAATTGTATAGGGAGTAGCCGGTACATTCACTAAAAAAAACCGGTTGAAAACAAAACAAGACATGTAGGCTATTTGTCGAAGAAGCTCAAAATCTCCCCGCACACTGCCCCCTCAAAATCGTAAAACAGTAGACCCAGCCCCAGCCCCAACCCCATTCATCTAAATGAGGAGCAACGAGGGGGTCACGTCACCTCAGCAAGCCCAAAGTACCAATCAATCTCTTGTGAAACAATCGGGAGGTGAGTATTTTTAGTAAACATTTGGCCCATTCCATCGTTCCTAAATTCTTTCTTTCCCTTGGAGTAGACAATGAGATGAAAAGTTTCAGAATTTTTACATGAGGTAAAACCATGGAGTTTATAAATTTATCACGATAAGTTGAATTTGTAGATTTCGAAATTCATGTTTGGATTCAATTGGTTGACCCTTTTGTAATGTAGGTCAAGATGAACAACTAACATAGTAGGAGCAGTACTTTTTACTATTTTCTGGTTAGGGCGGTTCTTTTTGCTGTTTTTTTTTTTCTGGTTAGTTTAAAATAGTGGAGCTTTTCCACGGGGGGCAGCGTTTTTTTTTTGGCAATTTTTTTGCCTAAATCTTACCTCAAAATCTTTGTGGCTACCACTACACTAAGAAATTAGGTTTAAAAGTGAATGATATCGTTAGATATCGCCTTGAGCAAACATACGGTTTGCTAGCTTTTGGATGAAAGTATCTTATATTAGTAAATTTATTGGATGAACGTGCACTCATCACTTTTTCCTTCCAATATTAGCCATTTTTTCCTTACCTGCATGCTTTGTAAGGTGCGAGTCGCTCTACCTTGGCAAAAACATAAAAAAACACTTGGGAGGGGTGTCCACTTGAAGGAAAAGAAAGGGATTGTGAAAAGGTGGAGGAGAGGGGCGGTGGATGCCCACATACTCTGGATACCCCAGTCCTTGAGGGCCATGTGTGATGCAAAGAAACTGGCAAACTCTTGCGTCCACTTGGTTTCGTGCCATGATCACATGCTGTTTGATTTCATGGGATTGTGGAGCAGCCCCATTGCCCCAACTCCAAGGGCCAAGACCCCTGCCCTAGTGGGGCCTCACACAATGGTGACAAGCCCCACATGACTGGGGGGTTGTGCATGGCCACACCCATTGGCTGAAGATGTGCCATTTCAACTGGCTTTTGGGCTGCCTGCACATGTGGTGAGAGAAAGAGATAGAGAGAAGCCCTTTTGTCTGGAGCTTTGCTTTTGTCCAGACTTGGTAGTTGGTATGCTGCACACACGTGTTTGTGGGGGGCCTGGTGGAAAAAAACATCAGAATTTTCACATAACAGAAAACGTGAGAGTTTGGACTTTTAGCGTGAGGAGATTGAATCCCTTTATCGCCAATGCGAACATCTTTTTGTTCAATGGATGACCCAAAAAAAAACATAGAAAGTGAGATTTCATCTAGCTCTTTTCGTTTAAAGTGAAGAACATGGTCCGAGTGCACTCATATTTCTAGGTACCTCAGATTGTGAGAAGATTCACAAAAACAATGTTAGGTCTCATGAGGGTAAGCATGCAATGTTAGTTTATGCAATTTTTGGTAATAGTAGTAAACTAAGGTAGGAGCACTTGATACCAACAACATATTTAATGGCGTCACTCTATAGAAGGTGGTCATTCTAGAACTTAAATCTAGACACATCATAGATAGCTTACCATTTTGGTCAATTGTTTATGACTAGCCTAAATTTAAATTCTAGAATGACCACCTTGTGTAAAGAGTGATGCTATTAGGTATATTGTTGGTATTGGGTGCTCCTACCTTAGGTGAGCATTTTGCCACACTAGTGTCATTTCTTACGGTTTGTGACTGTATACAACCCACTTTTGGCTACGGTGACCCACTTGTTTAATCCCTAAACGCCAAGGAGGACATTTTTTCATCCTTTGGCTCTGAATTTTTTTTGTATGACCATAGAAAGCCATTTTTCATTTGATTTTTTTTCCAAAAGTGATAATAAACACACAATCCATCATGGAAGGCAAAAAACAACCTCACAAAATGCACTCATATTTTGAGGTACAAAAATCCAAAGACATGATGTTAGATCCCATGCTGCCCTTCTTGCAATTTTCATAAAATCAACATGTACTCTTGACTTTTGCAGTTTTCGGAAACAATACTATAAGATGGACACCTTTTAGAGCATTGTAGTGCTACAAGGCAGGGCATGCCATAGTAACCAGCCCGGCAATTAAGATTTAAGGAGTTCTGAATTTATATTTACATTTCAAAAACCCGAATTTAATCCAGATACTGGAAAAGGGATAAAATCGATCAACTATAGTATAGAAGCATATTCTTACTTTTACCCTGATTTGTAAAAATAAAAACTGAAGTTTTCCACCCTGGCCCCACAGATATGTATGTGCCGTATACAGAGCCCTTTGTCAAGACATCACTCAAGGTTTTTGTGCATAAGATCTTTTCTGTACCCATATGCTTTTGCATACTATTGGCTCATTTGCTGCTCATCACCCCTGATTTGTGGGGTGTACAATCTAGACGTCACAAGAAAATTCACCCCTTTGTACCTCGACTTTGTTCTTTTTGGCATAAATTGTAGAAAGTAAAAAGAAAACAACACTAGTAGAAAATGGGAACCTGAATTAACATTATATTTTTGGCTTTGGGTGTTTTGATTTGATCATTTTGGACAAAGTTGTTTTGATTAGGACATGCTTGTGTCGGTTAGGATTGTTTGATTTGAACCCATTCTTTACTATTATAACCACATCACCCCAAAGCTAGCCTAGGTAAAAGGACACCATTACACAAATAAATTTATTTAGCGTTGGCAACATTAGTTACAAATTGTAAAACTAAATGCCCAAATCACTTTTAGTGTTATCAATATTAATTGTCATCCTAAACATTATTTGTCAACTAAATTTTCACCAAAAATTCTAATTTATCAACATGATAGTCTAGCTTGCATTAAAGTAATATCCAATATTAGCACTAATTGTCAACATGAACATCAATTGCAAACATGAACATTAATTATCAATTAGATGAAAATTAGAATGATTTAAACAATAGGATAAATAACACTACAAGTACTATAACACAAAATATCATTATGAGTGTACCTCATACTGTTTACACAAATAAGAGTGTAGATAATGTTTATGTTGTTGCAAGAGCAAAGAATGTCATAGTTGGCCCAATTGGGTTGAAATTTAGCTAATACATCCCACACTTAGACCATTTTTTAATATTTTATATTTAAGGTCTTAAATCACGAACAACAAACACATTTGCACATTCTAGTTCAAATGGGGGTTTTGAGCATGTTGTATGCTCCATTGTTTCTTATTGAAAGTTCATGCATTCCTAACAAGCCACGTAGTCCACAAAATAATGTCATGAAGTAGGTTCCACTTTTGACCAACCCTTTGGCCTCCGATCATTCTCATTATTGCCAATATTACACTCTAGGCATAAAATATCAATATGCCCAAAAAAATAATCCCTTTATGAAATACAAGCAACAACATTGGGCCAAAAAAAATTGAATGAATCAAGCCTCTTTCTTCACTTGTTCATTGTTTCATATATGTGACCACCTATATTTGAAATTTAAAGGAACAAAGTAGAGCCAATTATTGATTGCTAGTGTAAACACTAAAGGACATTGCCTACCAAAAGTGTTGTCTACATTCATACAAGGACCATTTAGTACTTGAAAAAATGACTATGGCAAATGTCAAAAAATCCCCAAAAAATTGTAGTTGATTGGTAGTATGTTTGTGACTTGACTTAAAATTTATAACTCCAATGGGATTCAAGTGCTACCCAAATACTCCATCCATATACAACACAAGAGAGCATATACAATACATCAACATCCTTTAGAGGTTAATGAAACTAAGGGCTCTTCACACTATGTTCCAAGTCCTACATCCCATTGAAATCTAAGAACCTATTTGGTGTAAGGTAGCAACAATGCAACACCCATAACCGTCAAATGAAGGGTTTTGAACATGATGATTATTAATGAACATTTAGCAAATTATAGGTACCTATAGCAAGAGAAAAATGATGAGTTTGCACTTTTGAATGTATTATTTGGGTATTGTGAGAATAAGTTGTGAATTTTTAAAGAGCCAACTGCAATTGCACCTAATACCAACACTAAGATTTCATGTTCATATGTTGTACATCCTTGTAATTACATCTATTCACTTCCACAGATTTTCCAAGATTTTAGAGGTGATGGTTATGGGTAGAATGATGGTTATGGGTGTTGCTACCTTAAAGCCAAAAGTTGGGACTAGGCACTCCACATTATGTCTCAAGTCCCACATCTTGGTTCACTGCACTTTGCTTACATGGCATTGCTTTTTGGAAGTTTTGGCTTCAAAGATGGTGAGACTTCACTCAAGGTTTGAGTTGACCATTTTGCTAAATTCAACTTTTAATTCAAGTATCACCAATACTTTTGCATAAAATATTCATGGCTTTCTTTGCTTATTTCTAGCATTTCTCATTTTCAACTTGTTTTTCATGAGCACACATTGGATGTTTTCTATAGTTGTAACGTATATTGTAACTAATTTTTTGCAAAATCTTGTTAGTTTTTTATCCAATTATTTCAAATTTCAACCAATTTTTTGCCATTTCAATTGTTTGATTTTGTTTTGATAGTCAATTCTCTCCAAACATTGGTTGCCATAATGTAGTTGGACCTTCACTAGTCACCATATATGCTCTCCAATATGGATCCTATTTTTCTAATTTTGATCAATAGTGGAGAACAACAAGCTCTCACAAGAAGTCAAGAATGTTTAACCCTTAAATGACCATAGGGCATAGTATATACGCTGCCATATAATTGGCATTTGCTACCAATTTGAAGTTTTAATTTGAAATCTCAAGTAACTCACTAGAACCATTTTGATCTATTCTCCAACTTCTTTGTTGATTTTAACCCTTCACCACCCATGGTATTTTTGAGTATCTTAGAATTTGCTTGAAAGTGAACAAAATGCTGGCATTTTGATCAATCTTATTAATTTTTTGTGCAGCACAACCATACAAATTCAAAGTAGACATGTTATAGATCACATGTGAAAAGAAATCACGACAATATCATTTATGGATTGAAAGATTATAATGTTTGATCATGAGGGTATTAAAATTGCAAAAGTGATTTGAAGTCTTTCAATCCTCTTTTTGCATCTCAAACTTAAAATTGAGGGTACCAAAAAAATATGAGTATGTAAAGTATAACATGCATGACCCCAATCAATTTACGGCTTCTCAAAATCTATTCTACAATTTTTTGAATAGAATTTTTAATGTGATTATTTCTCCAAGTTCTAGTGTACTTGAGGCTCATTTCCAAGAGCCTTCAAGACTAGAAAGTGAAGATTTGCAATGGACACCCTTGCACAAAATCTTGAATAAACAAATCACGTTAATTCATTTTCAAAATCAAACTCCTAATGTTAAAACTAGACTTCAATATGAATTTAAATAAAATAAAAACCACTAAAACAAATCTTGAAAAAAGGTTACAAATCTCTAAGTAAAATTCAAAGAGGCCCGATTTGGGCCCCTTAGGCGGTGAGGGGTTAAATGTAGTAAAGGTGTGAATCTATTCCAAATACAATAAAAACATCTCGTATTGTTCTAGTTGCAATGGCACGCTTAGACATTTAGGGGTTAAAGAAACAGGCTATAATATCTTTGTTTGATAGTGATTGAGCAATTATACTACAAGAGGCACTATAGCATTGTGTTATTTTTCAAGTAAGGTATCTACTCAAACTGCCTCAAGATACGTTCTCTTGATGCAAACCCTCCTCCCCTACAGTCCAAAGTCAATAAATAGAGCACCCTATTGATTAACAAAGGACATCAGCTTTGTATCACATACTCTCAACAACATTCAAGATTAGGCACATTGCCTTCACCAAATTGGATGTCTATATTTGCTGATCATGGATGTTGGCCAATCAAATTACGTCACATGACAACTTGAGCTAAATCCATAACAAATTCCATCAAATTTGCTACTCCATCCCAAATCGATTGTCCTTTTTGTTTAATACAACGTTTTTGTACAACTTTCATTAATTATGTTGAAAACAACATAAATTCACGTGAATCCAAATTCTATATTACAAAAATTAATGAAGCTGATTGCTTGAGTTTGCCAAAAAAACACTTGAGTTCATACAACCTACTCAAAACTAATAAAAAAAGTTGGGGATTGGATGTGGACAATCATTTTGGGACGGAGGAAGTACAAACATAAGGTACAAACTAAAAGATCAAAGAGAGCCAATAGACCAACAAGACACTACTTCCACACCTCCATAGGGGCAAGTTCTTCATCAAGAATGCATTAATGGAGACTGAGAGGTTTAACCACATGACAAATATATACAATTATTGAATGCACCCAAGATCCTAACCTACCCAAGACTCTTTTTAAGTCCTAAACTACCTCCACAATCTTATCTACCGATTCAATGTGCTCACAGAAGTGCACACTTGCTTGCAACTCCTTTACCAACAGTTCCATTACCTCCAATTTAAACTGAAAACCTTCAAGTCTCTCGCTCCATTCTCTTCAAGCTAGAGACTTTCACTAAATACCATTTCCTGTAACACATGGATGACAAACACATCATATTGGTGAGCACATGCAATCTCAGTAGAAGCTAAACCCTACAATTAAAACATACATAGTATAGAGCAATGACCCTGGTCACAACAATTGTAATAAGGATGATCTTGTAGTGTGAACGTTTAACAATTACGTTGAAAAATTTGAACTCAAGTTATGGCATTGTTCGTTTCCACTTTAAAATGAACCCTAAACCTCATGTAATCGGCTAAAATCAATTTACGAAACATTATTTCAGTAACATATCGTAAACAATTGTTATATTGATTACAAAACTCCTGAAAAACGAACTCAAAAAACGATGTATATATGAAAAGAGTCACGTCTTCTCTTAGGCAGGGACGCCCATAATCACTAATAACCCTAAAACTTGCCGCCCTAAAATCTTAGCAAATCAGTGAATATTGATTAAGGGGTTACACACCACCTAAATATTTGTTTCGCATGTTGGTTTTGAGTCGTGTACCCAAAAAATTTAATGACTTTCATAACTTTTGCATATGATATCCAAATGACACATTATACGGCGCATTGATTCAGGCGTCCTTCCTTTTAACAAATCTACATAAAAATAACATGTCTCAACCCATTATCTACACCACAAACATGGGAAGGGAAAAAAAAAAAAAGCCTGCAGAGGAGGAATCCAGGAACAAATACAACTAAAAAATTGTCTGAACAAATGAGGACCTTACAACAAAACTTTCCAGTAATCTCTAAAATAATGCTAAGGTGCAATACAACATAAAGCAACAAAGACCTAACAACCATATGAACTATTCATAGCACCCCTCAATAAGTTGAAACTCTTTGTAACTATAAGCAAGAAGGTCTTAGGGTAAAAGTTACAAAAATAGATTGGAGCTACGGCTTGCCAAAAAGTTATTGGCATTCAAAGTCAACGACTATTTGACATAGTTTGGCCAAAAATTTGTTGGTTTATGGTGTCTTGCACTATCGTAACCTAATTAAAGGAGAAGCAGTGGAAGGTGATGCATATGTATGTACCTTATCGCAAAGGGGGCAACGCTTGCTGCGCTCCATCCATTCATAAATACAGGAAAGGTGAAAGTTGTGGCCGCAAGCAGTAGTTATCCTGGGATTCTCTTCAGTGTACCCTGCAAGTATTACATTACAAAAATCTTTCAGGTCTCACTTACAAAACCCCCTTAAAAGACTGTAAAGTATGGGAAAGCAATAAAGTCCTGTTTGAAAGATTGAGAATCCTAGTGAATTTACAAAAAACTCTCTACCCTAGGAAACCTCTTCTCTATACTGAAGTTTAATAAATCCTACGCAACCTGCCAAGCATCGTCTCTAGCCTTGTCATAAACCCTAATTTTCTCCTCTCTGCAGGGTGGTTTCTGAATTATGAAGGTCATTAAACCCAAAGAGAGCCTCCATCCATTGGATGGATGATCATGAATGTTTTCAAACAAGCTGTATGAAACAGATGAAGTACATCCGAGTATGCTTAAATAGTAAGTTTTGTCTGCACTTCAAATATATAACTAGCTTGATTATGAGTGCTTTGTGGTTTCTGTGCAAAAAGATGGAAGAAAAAAAATTACAAGAGGGACTCTTCTTAAACCATGACTACTTTGTCCTCGAGGGCTCTAGATCCTCCCAAGCTCTGTAACAACAGGCGGAGGCCAAAATGGGGATCTACATCTGCAGGGGTCTACAAAGCTGAGCTGGACGTAAGAAAACCTAGATTTCCTCCTAGGGGTTCTTTATAGTACAAACTACACATTTTAAGTCATTCCAGCGCAGGAGCGCTGTCTTTGAGGGTTTGCAACAACCTTTACTTTAGAATCTAGTCAACCTTTGAACAGTCAATACGCCACAATTGGGTCGCTGTATAGTTATACACAGCTTAAATACAAGAACTATGCTTGACAAATAAAATATATATATCTATAGCTGATCCAACGCTACCACTTTGAAGTTGTCCACCCAGAAAAGCTAAAAAGATGATGCCATTTGTACATCCAAGAGCATGAACGGTTAACCCCTAAACATCTGAAAGTGCTTTTGCAACCAGTACAATACAAGGTAGTTTCTTGTATTTGGAATGAATCCACGCCTTTACTACATTTTGAGATCAACAAAGAAGTTGGAATATAGATCAATGCAGTTCTAGTGATTGAGCTATTTGAGATCCCAAATTTAAAACTTCTTGCTGGTAGCAAATGCCAATTATGTGGCAACATACCTACTATCCCCATGGGCCGTTTAGGGGTTAAGGCTTGACGGCGATTAAGTGAGAAAAAAGACAGATGAAATTCAAAGAACACTCAGGAAGCGGAGGAAACAAGGTGGGATGGAGAAAGAGCAGAGAGAGAGAGCTGATACCATCAAGGCAAGTGGGGCAGACGTCGTCATCGTCCATCATGGAGAGGCTGGACTCGACTCTTGAAAAGGCCTTGGAAGTCAGAGGCGACTTCTCCGACGCAACAGATTTCAAACCCTGCGTCAGCTCCTCGTGATCCACGCCACCACCACCACCGCCATTACCGAAGCGTCTTTGCAAAACTGTGCCACCGCCATCCGAGGTGCTGTGCCTCAAAGGCTGCGCTTCGCCTGCAGCATTCAAGTGGCTCATCCCACTCTTGTCCCGCCGGGATATGAGTCCATCCCGCCCCGTTCGCAGAAACCGAGGGTCGGAGTCGTAAGGCAACGGCGTTGGAGGTGCCTGAAAGACTTCCGGAATCGACGTGTCTAAGCTACTGCTACCTACTGACCCCCCTCCTCCCCCACCGCCTGATGTGGATGCTTGAATCGGAAATATGTTCTCCTGGTGCTCTACATCATCGAAGTTCGCAGAGTAATGCTGCAGCAGAACACCGAACACCCGAACATTCAAACAATCTGATTGCAACAGAGTTTGGAGCTCTTGTCCCGACACTCGAACATTCAAAACAATCTAATCGCAACAGAGATTAGAGCTCTTGTACCGAACACCCGAACATTCAAACAATCAGATGGCGAGAGAGTTTGGAGCTCTTGTACCGAAACTCGAACATTCAAACAATCTGATCGCAACAGAATTTGGAGCTCTTGTACCGAACACCCGAACATTCAAACAATCTGATCGCAACAGAGTTTGGAGCTCACTGATCACACTCCTACATTGTTGGTTGAATTCTAATCCCTTACCATAACTTCTCCTCGCTGAAACTACACTGGCAACAGATTACAGAAAAAACCAGAAACCCTAAGTGGTGAAACCCTAGACACCGACTGACACCGTTCTCAGCAAAATTGGCGGTTCTTTCTTTCTCGACAACTCCAGATTCCAGGATCGCAGGCATCCAGTGTGACTATACAAACTGACACGTCACGTTATGCTTGAATTCTGTGACTCCGAAGAATTAGACAGACTTCTCACGTTCATTTGTTTAAAAACTCGTTGCTAATATGGAAAATGCACTATTGAGAGTGAAAGAGCTATGTTAACAACATTCCTTATAAAGAGCAGTCGAAATGGAAAACTTCACACACTCACCGACAAATCAAACGCCGAAATTCTACGAACCTTAAAAAGAGAATCGTTGCAGCGACCGAACCGGACAACATGAGCATAGCTGGAGATGAAAGAGAAAGAGGAAACGAGTAGACGGGAAGAGAAGAGAAGGAAGAGGTGAGTGAATTACCGAGTTGAATAGCCAGCGCATGCAGCAGCGCACACACGGGCATTCTCGCAACAGCGTCCCGTTCTGGTACGGCACGTAGTCTTCCAAGTAGTCGGAGCTCAAGCAGCAGCACAACGCCCCCATACTAACAACAAAAGCGCCAGGTCAATTCTCTCTCTCTCTCACTCTTTCTCTTTCTCTTCCTCCACCTTAAACCTATCCTAAAACGGGGCAAAACAACGTGAAAATCAAGGCGCTTCACGGGGTTAAGAAGTCTCGATCGGAGCGCCTAATTGCGGTAACATCCCTAACGAGCAGCAGAGTTACCTCGGCGATGGAGGAGTCGATGGAGATGATCCGAATGCCGGGATCAATCTCTGGACCGCTCCATCTCTCTCGCTCTCTAGATTTCTTTGTCTCTCGAGCAATCGAGCAATCCCTAAGGACATGTGTCGATCGAGAGATTGAGTACCAACGCAACGCAACGACGAGCGCGGAGCGTCGGGCGATCGGATATGTCTTGGTGAGTGAGCGGGTTCGGGGAGCCTTTCCCTGTCCGAGGCGGCGACGAGGGAGATGATGAATTTCATCCATTGGGGTTGGATGAGTTAGATGTACGGAACTGTATCTAGAATCTACAACTTTCTAGGAGGTTTGAGCGGATTCTGTTTCTGCGGGTGGGAGGATTCGGAGAGCTTGGAACTAGGGCTTGGTATACTGCACATGCAAATTTTGTGAGCTTGGGGTGGAAAAGCTTAGAGCATTCGCACCTTTACAGTTTACACGCCAATGATTGACTTGTGAAGAGCATCTCTTGCAGCATGTTAGAACAGCCCTTTGCATTCAATCTGTAACGGCTTCTCCGATTTAAATCCCCAACAGCATTCAATAAGTCCATGTGCAAGTCACAAGGCCTTTAGATTAAGTCGCATACCCATCAAATTTTAGTTTTCTCCATGCCTACTTCACAGTCCTTGCCAAGCACTGTTCACACATGATCCCACTCCATAGCCAAGTGTACTCGTGCAATTCATTGTAATACAGGTGCAGGCCTTAAAACCTCTAGGGTTGTTGGAGAACTTCAAGCCTCACCATGAAGGTTTGCGTCATTCTCCTTGTGAAACCTCATTTTTCTAAGGCTTGGAAAGCGTGCTGCAAGAGATGCCCTAAGTGTTTGCTAAGTGTTTAGGGCATCTCCATCAGTGGCTCAGACTTGCTCAAAGTGGAAGAAAAGTGTTGAGGTCCCTATCAAAACCCTCTCAAATATGTTGTTCTAGCGAGTCTAAAACCACTCTTCAAGCCACTATTCACCCTAAGTTCACCCTAAGTTTAGTGAGCTTTATCCTCTGCTTTCCTTGATAAATGGTCAACTACTTATTTATAGGGCATGTTGGAGTGTCAAGCCACCTTTTCAAAGAGCATGGGTGGAGATTAAGGGCCTTGAGGCTTGCCAAAACATATGGAAAACTTTGAAAGAGCCAGACCATTGGAGATGCCCTTTCATCTACTTTTGAAGAGTCCTCAATTTTTTTGTCTTCTATCCTTGCTCTTCAAACGTGCTTCACAAACACAATGGTGCTTGGAAAAGGTCAACCTTTGTAAAAAAAAATTAGGATAGTGTCAATGTTCCCATTCTCTTTTTTGTGTTTTAGGTTAGTTGAATGAAGTGTTTCTTTGAAGTCAATGCTTGGGTATGATCAATAATTTTTTCTCTCCCAAAACATTAACCTTATCCAAGCATCATTGTAGTCGAATCATCAAGTGGAGTACAAGATAACGATCAATCACAAGTTTGCATTTCGAAACTTCAAACTCATGTTAGCATTTGAATACCTTGATTTTAGTGTTGATTCTCAAAAGGAGATAAATTTGATCAACTCCAAAATAGAGGCAAATTTTTTTTTCTCTGCAAGTACAAACAACTATAACTATTAGAGACTTTATCCTTGTGGCATGGACTCCATGAACTCCTTTTTGAGTAAGAAACCTACTCAAACTTTCTCAAAGTAACTTCTCTACGTGCAAAGCTTCCGAAGTCAATGACCTTTACCAACTCTATAATGACTCGTTGCCAACTTTGCTGACACATGAAAGTCTGTCCTTTGAAGGGCTCGGTATATTAAAAGAAAAGACGTGAACTGTTGACTTTACTATTATTTTAATCATATTTTCTCATCCATGTGGAGATGAATGTCACATGGTTTGTTGAGATGCGTTGGGACGCTCTCACCCTTAGAACAATGTTGGTTGACTAATACTCATATTCCTTCGAATGCACGGAACAGTACAAGGATCTTTTAATATTTTTCATTGAGAGAGTGACACGTACTCCAGAATGAAGATAGGGTAAAAGTCAAAAATAGAATCAGTTCATCTGCATAATGCAATACAATGCACCGTTATGCCCATTTCTCATCCAAGTACAGTGGTGCCTCCGGACAGCATATTCATTTTGTGTAAGGAAAGCATTCATTGTAACCAAACACATCTTTTTGTAGCTCCCCAACCGTTAAGGATAGTCATTTTTTTCATTTTAGCAAAGCGTTTTTTCTTATAAAAGTTCATCTTAAAGAGGCACTACTGTACTGACAAACTAACTATTAAATTAAGATTTATTTGGATGTCCTCTTCATTTTTTCACCCAAATTAGTTTGTGTTAAGAAAGTGAGAATTTGAGAATTTTTTAGATGTTCTGTCCATTTTTTCACCCAATTTTCTTTGTGTTAAGATTGTGACAAAAGCTTGCCATTAACTGATAGAATTGGGTTATAATTTAGACAACGGTGAGCCACTCATTCGATGCACCTTATGAATTGCTAGGCACACCAAGCATTTAACAATTCATATAAACGAAATATCCTATATTCACCAAAGTCAAGGTAGGACATTCCAAAATAGGTTCCATATCCAAAAGAGTGCTCTAATGAATCCACATGATAAGCAAATTCATGTCAAAGAATGTACAATTCCCATTACTGAATATCCAGCAAAGGAAACACATTCGGGTTATGTTATTTGATTTACAACTCCTACCGATTGGCTTTTGGCCTCTTGTGACTTTTATATACAAGTTACGATAATCATTTTAAAACTTTGACCTATAAGAATGTTTCTACGTGTAAGAAGTTAACCTCTAAAAGACCCAAATGACCAAATCAAACCATTTCTTCTTGATTAGCATAAAATAGTTTTCTGTCCATTTTTCAAACCTTCATACAAACCCCTCACCTTATACTAAAAGATAATCAAAGCTAAAAAAAATAGATTTTAGATTTTGAAGAAGTCTTGATAGACACTTGGACCAGAAGACCTTGTTTCACAGGCTCATAAATGACTGAGCTTCTATAAGATTTAACAAGACCTTCCTTCACAATGACAAGAAACAAACAACCCACCTGCACTCAAATTTCAGAATCACAGAAAACTTCTAGAAAGACCTAGGGCGTTCCACAATTATCCCAAAATCTATATACATACAAATCTCAATTTCTAGTTTGTAAACAAACAGCGCGTGTTAATTATGATAAAAACAAGGTTTTTAAAAGGGCCATGGAACAAGCCATTTAAGCTACAAATAGATAAATCTACCGCGAGTAATCTAAAAAGAGCAACACAGCACCGTCTCTACAAGAATGTAAGGGATGGGCGATTGGAAACTATAAATTCTGCTGTTACAAGTGGAAAGTTTAGCCTTCTTACAAAAGGCAGGACAGAAAAAAAGGAATGAAGCTGCCATTGCTAGAAACCTCTACAAAAAAAAGCAAAAAAATGAGGAAGAATCTTTGGCAAATTGCTCAAGCCAAGAACCCTAGTTTCTCCCCATTCTTCTTCGCCAGTCTGATCAAGCCCTGTTTCTGTTTCGCATCGGCACCAATTGATTTACAAAACTCCCCAATCACCTGCCACGTCCAACCAACCAGACAAACAACAACAGCAATGGTAACCTTCAGTGCATGTACAACAAAAACTCAAAACATCTCGGATCATTTGAAATTTGCAAAAACGTACCATTAACCTAACTTTCTAAAACAAGGTAGAGACCTCATTCACTTGGAGTATCCTATTCTGTAAAAACAGAGCCAATTATAATGCAAGTGACCTGCTCTATTAGAAAATTTTCTAGGGTTCTATTAGAAATGCTTTGAGATGTATTGCAAACGTAGTATAGTGCATGACACTTATAGTCAGCAACTATTATTGTTGCAATAACAAATGTTAAAGCACAACACATATACCCCATTAGCTCAAAAGCAATTCCACTAGCAATAAGAACAAAACTCAAGCTTCAACTTGGTGGTCTAAAATTTTTAATACATTTTTTTTTGACATAGCAATAGACTAGCCGCTCAAGTTCAAGAGTTCATGGTTAAAAGTGTCATGCAATACAGCTCAAAGAGAGGCATGGGATTGTAGGGTTAAAATGGTTTATATATTAGCAAGCATCAAAGTCGGAACTTCTATCAAAAGATTAAAAAAATAGGTTATCATAAGTAGGCTTGAAATTTAAGATAACCAACCACTTCATTCAAGATTCCTTCTTCTAGTTATTCTCACAAACTAAGAGGAAAATCTAGGTTTTGAGAATCTTCCTTGTTTTTATTATCCCTTTTGTTCAGCCTCTCCCTCAATGTCATTAAACAAAATACTTGCACGTAGCTATACTAGGGGGCGTCAAAGTTCATTTTTGGCTTCCTTTCTAGATGTGACCAGGGTGTCAGAGTATACTATATTGCATAAGTTAGAACTCCCGGTGGTAATTCCAGAGGTTTGACACGCAACTGAGACGAAATCAAACCGTTTCTTAAGATATTTCATTATTTTACCCTTAATGTATTAATATCTGCTAAAACTGGAGACATTCTAGTCTAACAATGGCAACCACTCAAGACAGAGAGAGGCGGTCATAAAAATTAGGGAAAATTTCATGGGTACCCCTGAAGTTTGCAATATTTTCATAGATACCCCTGCTTTTTCAGAAATATCACAAACACCCTTGTACCAATAGTTATAGGCATTTGTTTTATTGTGCATGCCACTTCCCTTCTTCCTTTGTGCACAAACTACTTCTTTCTTGTTTGTGCGCACAAACTACTTTTTTCTTGTTGTGCGTGCGCACAAAGGAAGAAGGGAAGTGACATGCATAACAAAACAAACTCCTAATATTTTTGGTTCAAGGGTATTTGTGATATTTCTGATAAAGCAGGGTATCCATGAAAATATTGCAAACTTCAAGGGTGTCCATGAAATTTTCCCAAGTATTAATATTTGCTAAATATGGAGACATTCTAGTCTAACAATGGCAGCCACTAAAGACAGAGAGATACAGCCATGGAAATCAATGCAATAGATGGAAATCTATAGGAAGTACTAAGGTAGGAGGTTCTAAAAGCGTTCAAGCTCTATTAAAATGGCGCACCTCTTCAAATGTACTTTATTTGTACATGTTGTTTTTCATAGATAGCCCTTCAACAATGTCAACAATGTATAGGAAATGTACATTTGAGAAGGTGCACCATTTTAGAGGCCCTATGGCTTTTCCAATTCAAAATTCATAACTAATTCCACAAAGCTCCAAAAAAATATGAAACAACTTGAGTTAGATGTCAATTCCTCTTGCCTTTCAAGGAAAAATTTACTGAAAATTACTTCAAGAAGTTTCACCTCCCCAAAATTCAGTTATGCTCCATTCATGAGTTTCCTACCTTGGAGAAATTGCAAAGGGGGAAAGCCAAGCGGAGAATTGAGCCGCACCTGAGAATGCAAGGCAATACCCTTGCCACGGAACTGGTTGAATTGCTTCTTCCCTAAGACGTTCCTAGCTACCACCACAAGCGGCGCAAAGATTCCTTTCCCTTCGTTCTTGTTGCCCATCATCCTCACCCCCTGCACTCTCGAACACGTTGCTGCACTGGTTCTCCTCCGCACGGGAACGTACAACTGCTGCTGCTCGCCATTCAACATCGACGACGACGCCCAATTCACTTGCACCAGCTGCGCTCCCATCAACGCCGAGGCCGCCATGTCGCCCAAACCCCAGAAACCCCAAAAACCTCACCACTTGGAACACCTCGTGGCGATACCCACAGTTATGCAAATATTGACGCACTGTGAGAGATTTCTGTCCGAGCGAGAGAGAGAGAAGTGGTGCGAGTGTGAGTGAACCTTGACTGAATCCTGCAGAATTCTGAGAAATGCTGAGAAATGCTGAGAAATGTTGGGAAATGTTGAGAAATCCTATTGGGAAATGTTGAGAAATCCTATTGAGAAATGTTGGGAAATGTTGAGAAGTGTTGAGGAGTGTTGGGAAAGGGGAGGTGGTGGGGGGTATACGGTTGTGAGGAAAGGTGATTGGGGCAGCTCCACCACACAAGGGGAGGCTTTTTGTTGCTATTGACGACTGCTTACACGCATTTGAGAGGAGAGCCGTGCGCCAATGGAGGGCGCAGGTTGCTTTGGTGAGGGGGGCGATCTTGCGGTCGTCTCGGTTTCGACGCCGGAGTAGCGGGGAGCCTAGATTTTGCGCGCCCTTTGCTGACCAGTTTCAATCGTGGCCGCAATAAACGATGTTTTGTGTGTATTTTTTGAATTACGAGGTTTGGCTCTTTTCTTCGCTGAGTTGGCAGTGGAATGCATAGGCAAGGTTTAGGGTGGCTTCACACTATGACCGGCCAAGTCGAGAGCTCACTCAAACTCAAATTGATTGGCCAAATTTTGTCAAGAGGTCAGAAAATTTGCTGAAAATAGACAATAAATGTTGAAACTAACAATAAATGCTGAAATTGATAACCTCTCGCACATAGTTTGGGTGAACATTTTTGCTGAACCCAAACTTCCCTTTGAGAGGCCGTCAATCTTGAATGATAAAGTGTTGCCATGTAAGCAAATGGTGGATGACGGCCTTTGGAGTTTGGCCTCTAGTGTGAAGGCTTGAGCGGCCAGACTCTCGGTTTTGTGCAATCTTATTGGTGCAAATCGATTGCCTCTTGACCTTCGGACATAGTGTGAAGCCGCCCTAAGGTAAGTTTGCCCAATTCCAACCATGTACCTAAGGGTGTAACTATGTACTCATGGTGGTCATTTTAGAACTGAAATCTAGGTAAACCATAAATAGCTTACCATTTGTGTCACAATGGTAAGTTATTTATAGCTTACGTAGATTTTTGTTCTAAAATGACACCTTGGATACATAGTGATGGCATTAGGTGCATAGTGATGGCATTAGGTGCATAGTGATGGCATTAAGTTCATAGCAGTGTATTTTTTTCACCTACCAGATGTCATGTGCCCTCCCACAAATGGAGTATTATGAGAGGGAGAGATGCGCATTGGTTTAATTTTTGATAGGGTAGCCTCATGAGGCCCAAAAAAAAAACACTATGTACTACATAGTGATGGCATTAGGTATATGCTTTGGATCAAGTAAACCTATCTTAAAGGTGAGTAGCCATGGTGATCAAAATTTCAACCAATGGATTTTATAGAAATTGAGAAAACCAAGTGATGTTGCTTTATGTTGGACTTTTTTTTCCAAGGGACAAGAAAAAGAAAAAAAAAATGAGATAGAGAGCATTTTTTATCTTTGTGGCACTGAAAGTGCGTAATTTTTGGATCTCTTGGAATTTGCATCAAGCACATCAAAAGAGATAAGCCTTATTGAAATGTTGGGGGCCACTTGACTAAAGTCCTTAAAGCTAATAATTTTTGTTTTTGAAACATATTTTTAAGGAGATATGTTAAAAAAAAACTTGATTTTGTGATCCCTTCACTTTACATTACAACCAAAGGTCAAAACCTACAAAGGCCACCTTTTCAAGGACAAGCCACTGCCCATAAGGGACTTCCTTCAAGGTCCTTTAACTACATTTTATCATCTAGCAAAATCTAAATGTGGTTTTGCACTAATTTCACTTGGAATGTTTTTGTTATACATATTAGAATTCATTCACCATTGAAAATTCTTCCATTCAAAATGATTTTTGGTCAATAATTAGAGCTAAACATTTTCTTTGAATTCGGTGGTAGCTCTTTGAAAGTTGCATTGCAAGCTCATGTGTGAAATTATGATCATGGATTTGAAAGGGTAATCATTAGTTTTGAAGTAACAGCACCAAGTACTAAATCATCATAAGTGGTGGTTTCCCAATTTTGTACTCATAAGTTACCAATTTGTATAACAAGTTTTAGGCAGCTCCAAAAAAAAAACAAAAAAAGTTGTATTCATTCACATTCAATCACAAATATCTTAACATCTATAAGATTTTTTGAGAATTTTATTTTTGGCAACACCATTTGAAAGCCTTGACGTTCAAGGTCCTATGGTTACAGCTTTTTGTCAATGTTTAATAAGGGGAAATTACAAATAGGGGCATGAAAACGTAAAATATTATAGATAGGGGTGCATTATCAAAATAATTACAAATAGGGGCACGATTTCAAAAAAAATGTAATTTTTTGTAATTTTTGTTGGTTTGGACATTGGATGATTTAAACACATCACATTAAATGTTAGCTAATTTCTAAAAAAATTAAAGGTCTCTCCAAATCAAGCCTAAATAAAGAAATTTTAGGAAAGGGGATGACAATTTTTGGAAACTTTTAATTTTTTTGGAAGTAAGCTATCTATTAATGTGATGTGTTTTAATCAACCAATGTCCAAACCAAAAAAAAATTACAAAAATTTACAATTTTTTAGATACTGAGCCCCTATTTGTAATTATTTTGAAACTACGCCCCTATCTGTAATATTTTACGTTTTCATGCCCCTATTTGTGATTTCCCCATTTAAAATTGATCTCACAATTCCAATTCACAAAAACTTCCAAAAAACCTTCTTGAACTGAGAAGAGTACCCTCAGGCATTTAGGGGTTAATCTTCAAACACAAGGTTTTGTAAATTTTTGCAATTCAAAATATGAAGTTAAATGTAATAAACAGAGACAGTGAATAGCATTCATTCATCCCATAAAGTCATTCACCTCATTCACTCTAAATTGTTTTCAAGTCCTAAGTACAAGATTTATTTTTATTTTTAATTGTAATTTCTATACGGAATGTTACCTATTGAGTCAAATCAAGAATTGAGTTATATAAATGTACAACGCTTGTTGAATGCATTCTCAAAACCAAAATCTATAATCTCCCAAAACAGAGTACTTCATCAAATAAACAGTATATTTTACAATCACCACTTTCCACACATATTAAAATTACCTCCCATTTCAAAATATAGACCAAGATCCACTATAAGAAAAACATGTCCTAAATGATTGGTTTACAATGACCGCAATTATCTACAGTGATTATAATTGAGTCATGTAATAGTCATTATGAACATTTATAGTTATAATAGACTAACAATACTTTAGGACATTTTTTTCTTGTATAAATCAGTTTTAAGTACAAGTGGAGCAGCGTTTATTTTTTAAAGTTTTGTTGGTAGAGCAACATGCATCCTATAATGCGAGCATGTAAGAAACATTTGGATAGAATGAGATAGAATCAAGGGGAATTTACAAATAGGGGCACGCAAATGCAAAATATTACAAATAGGTACAATTTCAAAATGATTTATAAACTCTTGTAAATTTTTTTGGTTTGGAAATCAATTGAGTTAGATACATCACGTTAAATGGTAACTAACTTCAAAACAACTTAGAGATCTCTCCAAAAATTACCATCCCCTTTACAAAAATTTCTTTGTTAAGGCTTGATTTGGAGAGGTCTTTAACCCTTAAGCGCCCCATTGACAATATACTGTCAATGGGGCTCACAACTTCATCTCATTTATATAAAGAAATTGTACAGTGAAAACAGCCATGGTTGGTCCCCATCAGCAAAGAATGTAGTGCTTTTTCAAATCCTATAGTCACTTTTTTTGGATGTAATTTTCCAAGCTGTGGTGGCCATTAAACCCTCCATTTTCTCCTAAATTCAAAAATAACTTTTGGGCGCTCAGGGGTTAAGCATTTTGAAAATTAACTAACATTTAAGTGATGTATGTATCTAAATCAACCAATGTCCAAAAAAAAATTACAAAATTTTGAAAATTATTTTGAAATTGTGCCCCTATCTATAATATTTTTCATTTTCATGCCCCTATTTGTAATTTCCCTTAGAATTAATGATGTGTGACATTCATCCATAAACTATACTAATACTGGTAGCTTTCATCCAATACTTGACAAATCTAGTTCTAATTTGGGGAGGGATCTAACAATTTCATCCATTTTTTCACCAAATTTTTCTACTGTTATGGTACAACAATCGGGATTTGAGGTACGGTAGGAGGCTCTAAAATGGTGCAGGTTCTAAAAGTGTCCACTTTTAGGAATGGTGACATGTTTCCCTCAAATATCTATTATTGTCATTGATGAGTTAGGTGGGCTTAGCTAATAGCTAAGCCCACCTAACTCATCAATGACAATAATAAATATTTGAGGGGAACATAAGCTAAGCCCACCTAGCTCATCAATGACAGTAATAGAAATTTGAGGGAAACATGTTACCATTCTAAAAAGTGGACGCCTTTAGAACCTGCACCATTTTAGAGCGTCCTACCGTAAGATTCAGACAAGATTTCGTCAAAAAAAAATTCCCTCCAAAAGCAATCCATGCTTTCATTCCACCTAGCAATGTGCACCCAAAACTATTCCACACAACAAAGCCAGGAAGACACCTGCCTTTATCTTCCGTAACGAAGGGAACGGCAACGTTGTAAAATTAGGAGTTATACTCAATTCTAAAGTGCCATAGAACTTTTTTTTGTTGTGAGATGGCATGAGCCGAGCAGCTTGGCTTGCTAATTGAAAACAAAACTAATGGGAAAACGAAACAAAGTTGAATCCAAAAAGTCCTTGGTCTACCCTCTCTAAGAAGGCATATTGCACTAATGTTGTAAGCAACAACTTACGATTTTCAAAATTTGATTGGTGGAAAGCTAAAAATTCAGTTTGGGCAATGTACACTTTCCCCATCTCTACATTAAATAGTTCATTTAGGTGGTCCCACACTAATTTCTTGACGTTTTACAGCATATAAATACTTCTGTCGTTACAAAAAAATTCATCAATTATTATTATAATAAAATAATGAAACAACAATAAAAACTTGACGACAAGGACAACAACAAGGATAATGACAACGAGGACAACAAGGACAACAATGAGAACAACAACGACGACAACAACAATAATACAAAACAAACTAACTAGGGGTGTCAAAACCATACACTATGTGAAATCCTAGTATGTGGAGAGTCAAATTCTCCTCCAAGTGGCCAAGCAATAAATCATGAGAGCTAAGATAAGGCAACCTAATTGTTAAAACAACCTAAACGCACTATTTAATATAGTGTAATTGCAGTCTGTCTTTTTGAGTGGATAATCACTCAAAAAATAAAACACGATGGAGTACACATGTCATTCATCCATTGGTGGATAGGTATTTCCAAAAGAATTGAAAGGGTTACGTGTGTCACTATCACATTGGTTCAAAAATTAAGGTGGCCCTGGTCACAAACACCATACTTCTATTTGTGTGGCAGAAGTTTGACGTTCATACAATATGGGATATAGTGGTTATTCGAGGGGGGTATTTTTTAGGGAAAATATCGAAAATAGGCCTTGGCTGTATTTCGTAAACAGGCCTGACATTTCAGAAATATCCAAAATAGGCCTAATCCGGGATTTGAGTTTTTGGGTTGATTCCTTCAATTCCCGAACTTGTTTATCAAGAAAAAAATTCCGTTATCTTCTCTATTACATACTATAGATTTTCAACCGGGTTTTCACCCAGTGTTATAAATTGGTAATAGTTTTTTTTCATTTCAACCGGCTAGCTTTGAACTATCTGGCGGTTCTTCTCAGATTGCCTCATCACTTATCAAAGTAGGCCTTGCAAGTTGCAACTAAGGTGACCAAAACTTTGTGCATGTTTGTTTATGGGAATTGATATGAGCACACCTAGGGTTTGATATGTGCACACAAGGAGAGGAATAAATTTTAGATATTTATCATCAACAAGCTAAATTTGGAAATTTCAAATTTAGATTTGGATTTTAGAGACCTTGATTTAGTTAAGAACCACAATGGAGGTTACAATTGAATTGAGCCCAATGGATAAGCTCAACTTTTTTAACAAACAAGGGTAAAAGTAATAATTTGCCCCCCTAGCTAAGCTTTTCCATTGGGCTTAGTTCAATTGTAACCTCCATTGTGGTTCTAACCTAAATCAAGGTCTCTAAAATCCAAATCTAAATTTGAAATTTCCAAATTTAGCTTGTTGATGATAAATTTCTAAAATTTATTCCTCTCCTTGTGTGCATATATCAAACCCCAAATGTGCTCTTATCAATTCCCATAAACAAACATGCACAAAATTTTGGTCACCTTAGTTGCAAGACCTACTTTTGATATATGATGAGGAGGTCTGGGAAGAACCACTAGCTAGTTTAAAGGTAGCCAGTTGAAATAAGAAAAAGCCATTTGCAACTTGTAAACAGTGGGTGAAAAGCAAGTTGAAAATCTATTTTTTCAATATAGTATGTAATAGAGAAAATTGCAGAATTTTTTTTGAAGGAAATCAACCTGCAAAATCTCAAGTTTGAAATGAAGCCTATTTTGGATATTTCTGAAATATCATGACTATTTTCAAAATACGGCCAATTGTCAGGCCTATTTTTGATATTTTCCCTATTTTTTATTTGGTGTTCGGTTGGTCTCTTTTTTTAAATTCCCGGCCGGGTGGTTGGCCTTTTCCAGAGGATAGTGTCTTGGTTTATCCAAAATTGCGTCTGAATACTTTCCAAAATCAATAGTTCACATTTGAGCCCAAGCCCATAACAAAAATTCACTTGCCTATCATTAGAAAATTTCTTCCCATATAATTCAACCAGTCTAGGATTTCACATCAGGGTGGTGCTTGCATAGTTGTGAAGTGAAACACCTTGTGCATCACACCTAATAAGTAACAAAGCTCCATGCTTTCACTACCCCTATACCAAGAGTAGGGCTGAGGTTGGATGATGTGCCGTTTTGTGAGGCCAGAGTAAAAAATATCAGCTTTTTTGCTGGCCATAAAATGTAAGAGTTATGATTTTTATCATGAGGAGATTGAATTTGGGAATTTTAAATTTGATCAAATGATATACTCTAAAATCATTAAGGAGGATAGAATTGATCAATGTCAAAATAGGGGGCAAATTATTAAGTAAATGTTGCTTGAACAAAAAATATATACATTTTTAGTTACTTTTATACTTGTCAATGTAACAATAGAAATTGCAAAGTGGTGTCACACTAAGTAACGTCATTGTTAGCAATAGAAAGGACACATGGTAGTATATTCTTTAACCCCTAAAGGACCATGGCCTTTATTCTGTTAAAAAACACTCAAAACTACCACCTCTATGGCAAAGAGTAAAAAAGTTTGAAGATCAGGCATTTTGCATATCTGACCATAGGATCTTGTACTAGACTACTTTAAGAATGTGTCGTACAAAACTCAATAACTTTAACCACACAAATTGGGAGATATGTGCATTTAAAGTGTAAAAATGAACTTTTTTTGCACCTTGCTTGACTAGATTTTTTATTTTTGAACATTTTTGACTTAAAATTTTTGCACCATAGAGTTTGGAATTCTATTTTTGCATGGTGGGAAGTTGAGTTGGGAATCTTGGGAAATTTTTTTTAAAAGAAAAACTTAATTTTCATTCTTTAAAAAAACATTAGGTAGAAGAAGGTATGAGATCAAACAAAAACTTAAATTGATAACAACCCTGGACTGGAATTGAAATGCAATAATCCCAATGGTGAGATTGTTCTAGAAAGCAAACTTCACCCTCTCCAACATTTTTTTTTGAAAAAATGTTAGACCTGCATACAAAAATGAAGTTTACAAGTTATTTTTTCAAGAAGATGCTTGCGTTGCCCGAAAAACAAGATTGTCCATAACTTTCTCATAACTAGTCCAAATGGAATGAATCAAAGCTTCAGATGTAGACAAAGATATAATCTATAAGAAAAGAATATTAAAATTTTTTTTCAAGTTTTTATAAGAATTTTTTTTGCTGCCCGGAGTCCCAAATTTGTGCTTATTTGGGCATAACTTTTGCTCCTTGGCATCAATTGGAATAAAAATTATATTCCCCAAAAGCTAATGTGTTTTTCTATCTTCAAAAAAAGTTTCAAAAAATTAAGACAAAAATTGAAGCCGTAGGTACCTGCCCAAAATCCCATTTGTCCCCCAAAGGGACAATGGTCCTTTAGGGGTTAAGCAACATTTACACAAGCCAAGGGCCTCAAGTAAGTGCAATCTTATATTTTTACCAATGGTTACTCAAGCTTTGTCCTCATTCCCAATGGCTTAACTCTTAAATGACCATAGGGCATAGTATATACATTGTTGTATAATTGGCATTTGTTACCAAGAAAAAAATTTAATTTGGGATCTTGAATAGCTCATTAAAATTGCGTTGATCTATATTCCAACTTCTTTGTTGATTTTGAATGTAGTAATGATGTGAACCTATTCCAAACACAAGAAAAGTACCTTGTATTGTATTGGTCACAACGACACGCTCAAACATTGATTAAATATGAGAATGCACTTCCATGAGACCCTTATCCCACACTTTTACTCTGGATTATAAAAAAATTAAGATTTTGTCACCCTAACCCCACAAAACAGCATGTCATCTAACCCTAGCCCAAAAACTAATAATATACTTGATCTCCATCAATCAAGCTCAACCACATCAACGTAACATTCATCTTTTGCATAAATAATTACCTATGTCACCATTCAAGGAGACCTTTGAGATTCAGTAACTAAAATCCAATATTTCACAATTTCAAGGGATTTTCTGGCTCAGTTTACTGCACGTACGTTGATATGAGGCCAATTTGATTTTTTCACCCGCCAAATAAAATGTAAGAGTTTCAATACTTACCATCGAGAAATAATGAGAGTTTTGAATTCACCTTGGCAGTCTAGAAGGTAGGAGGCTTTTACGAGGCTGAAACTGAAATCTGGGGAGGTGAAACTTCCTGAAATGTTTTTCAGTAGTTTCTTCTTTCATAGTTTTTGAAGCTTCGTGGAATTATTTATGAAATATGAATTTTTGAAGTTGAAGTGGCATAGAGCTCTAAAACCATCCATCTGCTCAAATGTACACTGCCGAAGGCTATGAAAAACAACACATACAAAGAATATATTTGAGAAGGTGGATGGTTTTAAAACTTGAGCAAAATATGAGCCATTCTACCTTAGGTAACTTAAATACACTTAAAGGGGTAATTGCCTTTTCTTGGGCTTTTTGAGACAATGAGATTTTTGTCTAATTTTTAGTCAAAGATAAATGGTTACCAAGTGTGACAGACTTTTTCATATGGCATTATTGAACTGTTATAGATGAGGTGAAATCAAGCGTGTGATTGGTTCATGCGGAAGACACCTTTTCTTCAATGACTAAAGAGGATCCATGGTTGCAATTCAAGCTACCCACCTTATAGTCTAGTAGCTTATGATTATAATTTTTGAATAATCAAGATGGTTCTTTGCTTTTTACAGGATTTACATACTTCAATCGTTATCTATCTTTTTCATGTTCATTTCAACAGTCTGACTTTGTAATGATAGACAACATAAACCAATGCTCGTGACGAGCTAGCTCACTATAGGTGTGGTTTGTAGTCAGAAACTGTCAGACAATAAATCCAACACTCATCAACATAGCATTGCTAAAGTGCTGACTGCTAAATATGAGAAGGGCTCCGGATATCACAACCTAGAAATATTGAGCTCTTTGGGGGCGGAAAACAGCGTAAGAATCAGGGCTTGTTTTAGTAAGCTCTCATCAACTAGTAGTGCCGAACCAGGCATGGCAGACTAGAGAAGGCATCAGACAGTGAGGGTTTACTTTGCAATATAAAGAGGCAGGACCCAAGAGTTCAAACTTGAAATGTTATTGACTGGTTGACTGTACAATTGTAATAAGGTTGACAGCTATGGAAACAAACATTTAAAGTAGGACAAGCATATCCATTCAACGCGAGGTTGCAGTATGTAAGACATGTGCGTCTATTGATCGTCTTTGCCATATAAGCAGCAAATTATCAATGACGGGTTCTACGAGGCCAAGAATATGCACGTGATATGCAGTTTATGTATTGAATGTCAATAGTAGCGGCTTTCGTTAAAAATAATCGTGACTGAGTGTTTTGAAGACCGAGTGTGATTGAGGCGCAACGCAGGTTCTATTCAGAGTCTTTCAGGAGGTGACAAAAGTTGAATCGGCCGTGTTGTTTTGAGCGCCTTTTAATTACAAGGATTTCGTTGCACGAAGAGAGGTATGCTTTGAAATTTTTATTTATTGCTGGAATTCCGTGAATTTGCCTTGCGATGAGAACCGCTTCAGCATCTCTTTATTCATTGTGATACTTTGATAATGATGTACAAGGTGGATAATGTGATAGGGTTAGAGTTAACTAATTAGGTCAATTGATGCTATAATTTTGAGTTTTGGTGTTTATACACAATCTTTGTTAGTTGGTGGGATTAAACTTAAGACTGCACCATCTTTGGACACAACTGGTGGGATTGTTATTGTGGCCCCAAAGTGCTTCAATTGAGAGTCTTTTAATGGATGAGATTCATCTTTGGAAGTGTCACATCGTTGACCGTCTGGCATTTCATAGGTGGTTTAAAAAAATTCATAATCGTTTTCCTTGGCTGATTATCGATGGTGAACCGTTCTTCTAAGATCCGATAGTTGAGTGACGCGTCAGCCGAACTAAGGAAGAAACCGGTTATGTATTGAATGTTAGTAAAATTGCTATTGCTCAGGTGTAAAATTGCTATTGCTCAGGTTCACTAGCCAGGGCTCTGGCATTTTAATTGAACTCAGCGACGTTATGAAGTAGCGGCTTTCTTTAAAAATAATCGTGACTAAGTGTTTTTGAAGACTGAGTGGTTTTTGAAACTGGCGATAAAATTTGGTTTAACTTGATATTGCAAGATTTGTGAAGCGGGAGCGCAAAGAGCAACATGAAGATGCCTTCATAGGAAGTTGTGGTTCAAGGAGTGGCGCAAGTACTAGGCCTCTTCTTTTTGATAAAGGTGAACAGTGATTGGCCCATTGCTTTCAATGAGGCCAAGAGAATCAGCCAAGAGGTCAGCAAATAGCATCGCAAAATACAGGAAGAAATATTATATGCACAAAAAGAACACCTAGCAGTGTTGAAGGAGATGAGAAAAGCAATGCTCACCGAAAAGAACTATATTTGGACTGGTTACCCTAATGCCCCCCCAACTTGCCTATGGACTGGCTCCCCTTCTGCTCCTACTGGCCCCACGACTAGGAGTGGTTTATAGTCATAAACTCTCAGACAAGAAGTGCTAAGCATGAGAAACATTTAAAATAGGGGAAATTATAAATAGGGGCATGAAACTGTAAAATATTACAAATAGGGGCATAGTTTCAAAATAATTACAAATAGGGGCACAATTTCAAAAAAAATTGTATTTTTTTTTTTTGGATTTGGAAATTGGTTGGTTTAGAGACAACACATTAAATGTTAGCTAATTTCCAAAAAACTTAATGGTCTCTCCAAATCAAGCATACAAAAGAAATATTAATAAAGGGGATGACAAACTTTGGAGAAACTTTTAACCTTTTTGGAAATTAGCTAAAGTTTAATGTGTTGTCTCTAAACCAACCAATGTCCAAACTATAAAAAAAAAATTACAATTTTTTTGAAATTGTGCCTCTATTTGTAATTATTTTGAAACTACGCCCCTATTTGTAATATTTTACGTTTTCATGCCCCTATTTGTAATTTCCTCTAAATAATATATGTACACTATAAATCTAAGACATTATTTCTTTTACAATTTATGTAGAGGCACAAGATTTGACGTTATCCTATGCACAAGATTGTATAAAGTATGGATCTGTACAAACAGCTAGGTATTGAAGGGGCTATGTTGTATTAAATGAAAAGTAAAAAAAAATGTGACTTAAAAAAATGAAAAATTACAAATAGGGGCATGAAGATGTAAAATATTACAAATAGGGGCGCAATTTCATAATAATTACAAATAAGGGCACGATTTCAAAAAAAATGTGATTTTTTATAATTTTTTTGGTTTAGACATTGATTTATTTAGACATATCACATTAAATGTTAGCCAATTTCCAAAAAAACTTAAAGGTCTCTCCAAATCAAGCCAAAATAAAGAAGTTCCAATAAAAGAGATGACAATTTTTGAAGACTTTTATTTTTTTTGGAAGTTAGCTAAGATTTAATGTGATGTGTCTCAACCAATGTTCAAAGCAAAAAAAATTACAAAATATGACAATTTTTTTTGAAATCGTCCCCCTATTTGTAATTATTTTGAAACTATGCCCCTGTTTGTAATATTTTACATTTTCATGCCCCTATTTGTAATTTCCCCTTTAACCCCTAAAGGACCAATTGTTTGTTCAACGAACAAATGGGATTTCAGGCATGTACCTATAGCCAAACTACTTTGCATGATTTTTTGAAACTTTAATTGAATATGGGGAATTCAAAGATCTGCGTGGGCACCTAATTTTTATTCTAATTGATGCCAAGGAGCAAAAGTTATGCCCAAATAAGCACAAATTTGGGACTCCGGGCAGCAAAAAAAATTCTTATAAAAACTTGAAAAAAAATTAATTTTTTATTCTCATAGATTATATCTTTATTTACATATGAAGCTTTGATTCATTCCATTTGGACTAGTTATGAGAAAGTTATGGACAATCTTGTTTTTCGGGCAATTCAAGCATCTTCTTGAAAAAATAACTTATAAACTTCATTTTTGAATGCAATTTTGACATGTTTTCAAAAAAAGTTGTTGGAGATGGTGAGGTTTGCTTTCTAGAACAATCTCACCATTGGGACCATTGCATTTCAATTGCATTGCAAGGTTATTAGCAATTTAAGTTTTTGTTCAATCTCAAACCTTCTTCTGCCTAATGTTATTTTTAAGAATGAAAATTAATAATTTTTTTATTTTTGTATTTTCCCAAGATTACCAACTTTCAACTTCCCACCATGCAAAAATAGAATATCAAACTCTACAATGCAAAAATTAAAAGTTAAAAAAGTTCAAAGTTAAATAACCTATTCATGCAAGGTGCAAAAAAAGCTGTTTTTTACTTTTTAAATGCAAATATCTTCCAACCTATACAATCAAAGTTCTTGAGTTTTGTATGACACATTCTTATAATAGTCTAGTACAAGATCCTACAATTAGATATGCACAAAGACCAATTTTCAAACTTTTTTACTCTTTGCCATAGAAGTGACAATTTTGAGTGTTTTTTGACAAAATAAAGGCCATGGTCCTTGAGGGGTTAAAATAGGACAAGTATATCCACTCAAGTAAGACATGTGCGTCTATTGATCATCTTTGCCATGTAAGCAACAGAAGGCATTTATGTCGCCTTAGTATATAAGAGGTTGTATCCATTCCTATATTACACAACTGCAAATAGTTTCCTGATGATACCTGCAGCAATACAAGAACCCGAAAAAAAAAAAAAAAAGCTGAGCACAACAAGACTGAATGAGTCAATCAACCTGTACGTGGCTAACAAAGTACCAGTAAGACTACTGAACTAGTCGAATTAATGCTTCACATATGTAGAATTCGATGACCCGTTAAAACAAACGTCGACAGCACATATGAGATTTTATGTGCAGAGATGAATTAAGGAGCAAGTATTTCTTTGGAAAGGCGGTGTTATGAAACACCATTTGAAAGTTTAAGCGCACTTGCTTAAGAGTATGGAGACGATCACTCTTTAGCAGCCTTCTCAGCCTTTGCCTTCTTCTCCTTGACAGGCTTCTCAGGCTTCTCTGCGGCCCCGGTCCCAGCAGCGGACTTCTTCGGCAGCAACACGCTGTGGATGTTAGGCAGCACACCTCCGTACGCGATAGTTACACCGGCCAGGAGCTTTCCCAACTCCTCATCGTTCCTGATGGCTAGCTGGATGTGACGCGGGATGATCCTGCTCTTCTTGTTATCTCGGCTAGCATTTCCGGCCAACTCCAAAACCTGATCACGCCATGCACTCACAAATAAGCTCGTATCCTAAATCAACCATTTCTAAGAAGCCATTTCGAAGCAACTATTTCTGAGCAGCCATTTCGAAGCAACTATTTCTAAGCAGCCATTTCGCAGCAACTATTTCTAAGCGACCATTTCGAAGCAACTATTTCTAAGCAGCCATTTCGACGCAGCTGATTCTAAGCAGCCATTTCGAAGCAACTGTTTCAAAGCGACCATTTCTAAGCAGCCGCGAAATCGATTTAGACAAATCAGAGCATGCACTACATCGCAAAACAAGAGAAATCTTAAAAAGAAACATGCAAACTAACCTCAGCAGCTAGATACTCCAGAACGGCGGCGAGGTACACAGGAGCGCCGGATCCGACACGCTGCGCATATCGGCCTTTCTTCAAGTAACGGCCAAGGCGCCCAACGGGGAACTGCAGGCCCGCCTTGGTGGACTTCGTCACGGACTTCTTCCGTGCAGTGTTGGACTTGCCTCTTCCCGACATGGCGACAAACTCGAAACCTCGAAACCCTAGTAAGAGTGCAAGAAGCCTGGAACACTAGAAAAGCAGCAACAGCGAGACACTAGAAAATGCGAAAACGAAGGATAAGAATGAGCTGTGAGAGGAGGACCCCCTGTTTATAGGGTCGTGAGGGGAACGCTTAGGGGAACGCCTAGAGAACCTCCGAGACCCTGATGAGAACGCAGAATTCAAAACTACGGAGGCGCCACATTAGATCTCCCCCCTCAATTTAAATCTCGCGGGGAAGTCAAGTTTTCCCGCCCTTCGTTCACCCCGCCTTGCCGGTCATTTCAGTCCTCTGACTTGGATGGAGACGGTGCTGAGTCAGCTCATTTTTCAAGGTTCACGGAGGGCGGGTATGGATGGTGTTCAATTGGGTAATCTGGAAGAGTTTTTTTGCATGTTCAATATCACTAAAAGACAGAATAATGTTTTGAATGGTCCAAGTGCATTATGATTAGGTAATCTCAAGTGAAACTATTTAGGATTTGGTTTATGCTTCTGTTTTGCAGGCTGGTAGATGTCTACACGTGTACTTTTTGCCGAATTAGAGTTCTGTAAAGAGTGGTTCATGAGAAATTTAACGTGTTTGGTTGAAGTTGCAATCGTTTAACATCATTTTTGTCATAGTGTGTGTTAATTCCTTGGAGTGTCAAAAGATGGAATTTGACCCTTTTTTGATCTATTTCTTGGTACCCTCGGTAGTGGGGGATTAGACCTTGTTACATTTTATCTTACTCAATGAAGTTTGTGAAATGTGAATCTACAAACCAAACAAAAATCAAAGTTCAAATGCATTGTAAATAAATGGTATCATTATTGGGTAGGCACAATTCCAATGAAAAAGAGACTACAGATGACCCTTAACCCTTACACACCTATGCAATTATCCCCGACAAATACACTGGGGCCGTGTATTAGCGAGTATGCCCGGCACTCAAGAGTTAAACTGTGAAATGACCATTTGTAAGTATTTTGCAACCATTTTGAAATATGAAGGTTAAACAAGTAAAGGATAGAAATTAAAGGTTTTTCGTTGGAAAGTATTGCAAGCATCGTGCATCCAGTCTAGTGTGGTTCATAATCAGTTGAAGGAATCTGGACTATATGTTTCACTATCTACTCTGAAATTGAGGTTTGATAATAGAAGGTTTGGTGTTCAATTGTGTAATCAGGAAGAGCTCTTTCGCAAATCCAACATCACGGAAGAAAAAATGATCTTTAAATGATCCAAGTGCATGATGATTTGGCAATCTCAAGTGAAACTATTGAGGATTTGGGTTAAGGTAGCAACACCCATAACTATCACTGTATCCATAATCATTACCTCTAAAATCTTGGAAAATCTATGGAATTGAATAGATGTAATTACAAGGATGTACAACATGTAAATATGAAATCTTAGTGGTTGTATTAGGTGCAATTGCAATTAGTACGTTAAAAATTCACAATTTATTCTCACAATACTCAAATAATACATTCAAAAGTGCAAATTCATCGTTTTTCTCTTGTTGATAAGATCCTATAATTTGCTAAATGTTTATTAATAATCATCATGTCCAAAACCCTTAGTTTGACAGTTATGGGTGTAATTACCTTTGCTTGCGTTTAGTAGGCCAATAGACGTCTACATGCGTACTTCCTACCAGATTGGCACTCTAAAGCAGCAGCACCCATAACCATCAAACTAAGGGTTTTGAACATAATGATTATTAATAAACATCTAGCAAATTATAAGATACTACTAATAAGAGAAAAATGATGAATTTGCACTTTCAAATGTATTATTTGAATATTATGAGAATCGATTGTGAATTTTTAAAGAGTTGACATCAATTGCACCTAATACCAACACTAAGGTTTCATGTTCTTAAGTTGCACATCCTTGTAATTACATCTATTCACTTCCACAGATTTTCCAAGATTTTAGAGGTGATGATTTTGGGTTCCAAGATTTTAGAGGTGATGATTTTGGGTTCCAAGATTTTAGAGGTGATGGTTTTGGGGACAGTGGCGCTTCTGGGTGCTGCTACCTACAATGAGTGGATCGTGATATTTTTGACGTGCTTGGTTGAAGGTAAGTTGCAAATCACTGTAGTCTGTTTCATATGTACACTCTGAATTTGGCGCATGTTCCATTTTCAATTACCATCTGAGGACGTTGTGGGACTATGATGGCGCTTTTTGAAAATGAACACCCAACAGAGCATATAAAATAATTTCCAACTGATGACAATCATAGCACATTTTCCATGCTATAGGATTTATCGTTGTTAGATGATTTGTGGTTATGTGTACTTTCCATAACAATCTACGGAAGAAAATTAGAGATAATTCTTTTACGAACTGGAACGGTTTACCTTCCATGTGAAAAGGAAACATGACCACTCCGTAAGGACAGATGGAGCAAACACGATGGTAATATATTAAAGCTGTTGGCACTAAACATGGTTCTAAAGAACACTTGCATGCACGGGAATTTGTCAGGCAAAACACTCTGGTGACGAAAGATTTAGTGCTGCTCAATGCCCACTTCCAGTTGGAGTATAAACGGCACAGGCTATGGTGCAGCTATGGAACACGCAATGTCACCGAATACCTATACAGAGATAACAAAAAAATTCACACCATTGCGAGAAACACGATTTCGCAAAATTTCAATGAACTACTTTAAATTTCTGAAATAAGCTAATAGATCGCACTTGCGCTATGGCATCGCTGAATGCCACTGTCATCGTTATTCCTCGCAGATTAATAGAACAAGTTTCGCATCCACATCAGTGGACAAGCAGATTGAATAGCTCTGAAGTTTCTGGAGCGAGGCTTTGCTACACGAGAGAATGGTCCTATAAGCACATACAAGTCCCATTGGAACCATTTAATGCGAACTAGCTTACAGCTATGTGTTATAATTCAAACCCGCTTGAATGAAAACTCAATAAAGTTCATGTAAGGATGACCTCGTATTCTACCTCCACACGGAAGGAGTGTGACATTCTACAAGCAAAATGAAAGAGCAAAGAAACCAGAAGCTTAACGAGAACGTGTTATTTCATGAAGATAGATTTCTATTTACAACGGATTCACACAGAAACAGAGATCCGGAAAAACAGATCATCAATGAAGGAGCGAGTACATCTATAAAAGTGGTGGTGTTGTGAAACACCATTTGAAAATGATTACGTAGCTCAAGGCAACAGGCGATGCTCACTCCTTGGCAGCCTTCTCAGCCTTGGCCTTCTTCTCCTTAGCAGGCTTCTCGGCCTTCTCCTCACCTCCAGTTCCTGCGGCGGATTTCTTCGGCAACAAAACGCTGTGAATGTTCGGCAGCACTCCTCCATAGGCAATGGTCACACCAGATAGCAACTTTCCTAACTCTTCGTCGTTCCTGATAGCGAGCTGGATGTGACGAGGAATGATCCTGCTCTTCTTGTTGTCCCTGCTCGCATTCCCAGCCAACTCCAAAACCTGGGAATAAACATCACACCTCTTAATCAGTTCAGACCGCATGTGATGAACAGAAACTGCAACAAACCGGTCAAAAGATGATGATACTCAAGCAGACAGAAAACCTCACTTCACAGATCCGCATGCCGCAAAAAACAGAAACCGTATCAACAAACTGGTCAAAATACGATGCTCAAGCAAACAAGTAACCTTACTTCACAGATCCGCATGCCGCAGACAGCCTACGACAAAATCCTAAAGATGATTATACTCAAGCAGACAAGTAACATCACTTCACAGATCCGCATGCCACAAACAGAAACTGCAACAACAAAATGGCAAAGATGATGATGCTCAAGCAGACAAGTAACCTCACTTCACAGATCCGCCGTAAACAGAAATTACAACAACTAACTGGTCAAGAAATGATGACGCTTAAGCAAACAAGAAACCTCACTTCACAGATCCGCATGCCGTAAGCAGACACTGTAACAACATACTGGTCAAAGATTATGCTCGAGCTGACAAGTAAACTCACTTCACAGATCCGCGAACAGAAACTGTAACAACAAACTCGTAAAGATGACGCTCAAACAGACAAGTGAGTTAACCTCACCTCAGCAGCTAGATACTCCAGAACGGCAGCAAGATACACGGGAGCTCCGGATCCCACACGCTGTGCATAGCGGCCCTTCTTCAGGTAACGCCCGAGCCTTCCCACGGGGAACTGGAGGCCAGCCTTGGTAGACTTGGTGACGGATTTCTTCCGGGCAGTGTTGGATTTCCCTCTTCCAGACATGGCGACGAAACCCTAAACGCAAAACACAGATGCAGAAAAGAAAAGAGAAAGAAATGTAGACGACGGCGAAGAGCGAAGATAAAATGGCAACGGATGGGTTTCCAGAAGAGAAACTATCTTGTTTAATAAGTGAGTAAGGACCGCGTTCTCAGGCTCATGCGCACGAAGGGGACATCGCGTTCTCGGTTCGCAATGCGAGGGGGCGGGGCCAGTTCGAATCTCCCTCCAAATTCAGTTCCCGCTCCCGCCATCTTTCTTTTTTCATTCATAAAGGTCCATGAACGAGTTTCATTGCTTTCGTACTACCTGTAGATCCGTTGTATTCTCCACATAGTGCATTTAGGTCGCCCCACACTAATTCTCATATCTTACTCTTCTACCGCTTTAAAAATGATTTCCATCACTAATTACTGCAATTATTTTTATAAAAAAAAGCCCTACAACCAGTACAAAGCTGCCAAACAATAAATTCACAGGGTTCAAGTTGTAGACCATGTGAAATTTAAGCATTGTCAACATATAGTGTGGGGCAACCTAAATGCACTATTTGGTGTAGTCATTCAAATGAAGATGATACTTTTGTGAAATAATTGGTGGATGCTTTCTTCTTCTAGTGTCAAATTTTCACTTTGTAAAAATGGTGAATGTAAAAAATGACATCTTTCTAAAATTTGGGTGTCCTAATTTGTTTTTTTCTAGTAACCTTAGTTTTAAGAATTGTGTAATTGAAAATCATTTTATTTTTCTTTTAGGGAAAATTTTATGGATACCCTTGAAGTTTGCAATATTCTCATGTACACCCTTGCCTATCCAAAAATATCACATATACCCTTAGACCAAAAACTTATGCGTTTGTTTTGTTGTGCGTGCCACTTTCCTTCTTCCTTTGTGCGCACGCATAACAATAAAGAAGTAGTGTGTGCACAAAGGGAGAAGGGAAGTGGCATGCACAATAACAAAAAAAGCTTGAAAATTTTGGTCCATGGGTATTTCTGAAATTTCTGAAAAAACAAGGGTATCCATGAAAATATTGCAAACTTCAAGGGTATCCATGAAATTTTCCCTTGTTCTTATAGGTGTCAAATTAATTTTTAAGAACATTATTTTGGTGTTACAAGGAACACTTTCAGATTTTTTTTAAAGTATCATGGAACAAAAAAGCTAAATGACATTAACATCAATGTCAAGGTTATGCTCTAACTAGTTCTTTTTATGAAATTTTCAAGTGAAAATTTGATGGATACTTGGATGGATACCCTTGAAGTTTGTAATATTTAAATAGGATATCCCTATTTTTTCAGAAATTACACAAATATCCTTAGACCAAGATTTTCAGGCATTTTTTTGGATATGCATGCTACTTCTCTTCTTCCTTTGTGCATGCATTGTTTTTTAATTTTCTTCTATTGCACTCCTTCCTTCAACATTGGTTATGAAGGAAGTGGTGATAAACACAACAAATAAAAGCCTAAAAATTATGATCCAAGGATATTTGTGCAATTTCTAGAAAATAGGGTATCTATACAAATATTGCTAACTTCAGTGTTATCCATCAAATCTTCCAATTTTTAACATAATGGCATTGCTCCCAACCTAATAAAACTTCATCAACATCAAAACAAAACAAAACAAAAAACAATGCTGTTGGATATCAAAGTCCAGTCACTTGTATGAGTCACCATCTATACTCTTTGTTGTATTTTACTAAAGATTGTTTTTCAAAGATTTACCACCTTATATTAGGTAATTTTGCAAAGATGAGATTTGGTTGCAAGAAACTCAGTATAGTCTATGTGAAGCTTACAAGATTAATACTTGAATTTATGTAATAGACATATCATACTAAAGCACAAAAGGACCGAAGGAAAAATAATGAGAAGTTTGATATGGATAAAAAGGAAACAAAATTCATACATATAGAAGAAACAAAATTGAGTAAGGTGGTGGAAAACTTAGTAAACACGTTTATATTTCAAAACCAATATCCAGTTGTGCGCTCTTGTAGTCTATTATAAGTCTACTAAACCTAGTTGTATAAACTCGTATAAACTATATAACAATTATAATGATATACATATGTTTAAAATGCTGTATATTTTACTAAATGAATCAAATTAAAGACAACTAACGTCAAGATAAATAATGCTACTATGACTAAGTGGACTTAAATTTCAAGGGATTACAATTTTTAAAACAAATTGTTGTAATTATTTTCAGAGAAAGAAATATTACCCTGGAGAAACCAAGCGTAAGATTTTTCTCGAAGCAATCATTTTTGCTTTAACATATTATAATTGATTAATTTTGCAAACTCTACAAAGAAGGTAGCACATGTTTGTCAAAGGAGCTCCAATAGATGATGTTAGGTTATTTTACATCTACATAATATATCTTATATATCTTATATGGAGAGCCTCAAATGTTTGTTTAAAGGTTTCAAGCAAGCATGTCAATTTTGTTTCAAAAAATAAAATGACCCCTTAACCCCTAAATGCTCAAGTAATCACATTTGGGTCTTTACAAAACTTTGAAGATGAATAAAACATTATCAAATCACTATTTTCAATATGTTTTTTCAATACAAGTTTGTTTCGAAGTCTACTTTCAACATTAAAACTTTGATTTTGAAAGTGAAAGTTGATGATTTTTCTACTTAAGCTTTTGTATGAGGGTGTCCACTGCAATCTTGAGTTTTTTAGTCCTGGAAGATACTGAAAAATGAGCCTCAAATACACTAGAGCTTGGAGAAAAATCCCCATTAGAAACCCATTTAAAAAACATACATGAGTAGATTTTTCTAACCATATTTTGATTACAATTAGATGCTTAGTGACCTTAAGCCTCATATTTTTTTGGTGACCAACTTTTTAATTTTGACATGTGAAATGAGGATTAGAAGACTCCAAGTCACTTTCACAATTTTACCACCCTCATGTTCAAACATTATAATCTTTCAAACTATAAGTGGTATTGTTGTGTTTTCTTTTTCCATGTAATCTCTAACATGTCTAATTTAAATTTGTGCAGTTACAATATAAAATAAGTTGATGAAATTTATGAAAAGGTTAATTGATTACTTAATTTCATGAAAATTCCAAGAAACTCAGATAGACCTTGGACATTTAGGGGTTAAAATTTGAGTACCTTGCATTGACCAAAACCTTAATATTAGGAGACAAATACTTTACCTAATTAGGTCATACTTATGATTGGATAACATAATTCAAACCTTTACCATTAACGATTATATAATCACTAAAATTAGATTATGATGAAGATTGGTTATCAAACCCCACCATTAGCTTTTTAATATATTATTGATTTCGTTTGTGTGCATTCAATTTGGAATCAATTAATAAACAAAGCTTTTTGTTATCACGTGGTGGACTAAATCAGATATTGTTGACTACTTATAAATGCATGAATTTAGTTTGGTATTGGATTTCTGTGGTAAACTAATCAATTGCACGTGTTCATTTTTAAATACTTAAATTTCTGTTTGTAAATATATTGGTTCATATGATTTTTGAAATTTAAAGCAAACGAGTATGTTTACTTTTATATATAAATTCAGATCATAGTTTTTGTAGAACCTGGATAATGAATTGAGTTATGTAAGTCATAAGGTTTTGGGTTCCTTTCAATAAAAGCTTTGCTCTCAAGTTAAAAAATGGGACCAACTAGGTGGACACCCCCAATTGTTACGCGGACACCCCCATAGCCAAATCTATTAAATTTAAGATTACTATTACATTGAAATAAAACCAAAGTAATAGTTTAGCATACATTTGTGTTTATAAGCACTCCAAACATACAACAAATTTGCCTCATTTGTGACACGGTTAAGAGTCAAACCAACAAATGAAGGGAGCAACTGGTTTAGCTCCTAACCGTGTCACAAATGAGGCAAATTTGTTGTGTGTTTGCAAATCTTGTAAACGCAAATGTTTGCTAAAGTATCGCTTTGATTTATTTCATATTTCAATATAATAATAATCTCAAATTTAATAGATTTGGCTATGGGGGTGTCCGCATAGCAATTGGGGGGTGTCTACCTAGTTGGTCCCTAAAAAAATTTGACAGTAGTGCAAAGTTTTAAGAACCAATATAAGTATTGAAATGATACATAATGCTAAGTGAAGAAGGTGAGAAACATGTATTTATTCTTCAAACATGTGGTATTCAAAGTAGTATAGAGCTAAATGCATAGAGGAGTTTGAGGATATATCCAAAAAAAGTAAGCAAAGTCATTATTTGATAGCCTAAACTACATATATATATCAATGTATAAAGTACAATCCTTGGAAGAAAGTAAAAGTTAACCTTGTCTTTCAAAGAACAATGCATAATATAGATTATAATCGGCATTATATTGTCTTGCATCATTGAAATGTAATTCTTATTCACAACCAATTAAGCATACCAAATTTCATTTTCTAAAAATAAAAACCTCATTTTTTGAAAAAGATTCATACATGAAATTCATGAATTTATATGATAATTGATTAACAAAACATTGGGAGTGATGAACTTTTAAGATTTGATTGCACAAGTAGATAAAAGACATTCATACTCACATCCGTTCTTTCTAACAATCATTTCCAAAAAGCTTCAAATTTCCTTGTAGAGATTTCAATGTTGAGCTAACTGTATCCAAATTTTGTAAAATAAACATTTCTTTATGTTGATTACATTTTGCAATTTCACTAGTACATTATGGTTAAAATTGTACATATGAGCATGATGATATGTTTATTTTATCAAAAACTAGTTAAAAAATAAAAACATATATTTTACAGCTTTGATCATGCCACACCTCATTTCAAATTTGTCTTGAATCATATTTTTGTTACTTACAAAAATTTGTTTTAACTTAGACAATCTATGTATGGATGTTTCCTACACTCTCATGCATCCAAATCTCAAAAATTCATTACCAAATCTTTTAATCAGTTATCATGTAAGTCCATGAATTTCATGTATATTAATTCTTCAAAATACGGAGTTTGTTTTCTAGGAGTTGAAATTTGGTATGCTCGATTGGTATTGCGTAAGAATGAGTCACCAGTGTTATAAAATAATATAAATCCAGTTATAATCTACATTACTCATTATTCTTGAATGGCCTAATAGGGTTAACTTGGACTTGCTTCGCAGGACTCTACATAAAGCTTGCCTTGCACTCTGCTAAGTAACGCATAGCTTTAATTATCAAACATTCACTTTGATTTATGCTCACTTGTAAATTTTTAATGTTGTACAACTCGAACTACTAAGTAATTACGGAAATAATTAATTTGTTTCACACATTTCGTTGCACAAATTCTCAATTCAAAATGCTAGTTCATTCATGGATATATTGAGTTTAGTAAATACAAAAACCACGCATTCTGTGTAAGGTTATTCATACTTTCAGTAAACGGAAGTCTGGATAAGTTAACTATCCTTGACATCTAAAAAATGACTTACTAATTCAAAAAAATTGATTAATAAAAATAGGGTCAATAATATGAGATCCATTTATCAAATTTATAAACTTGTTCCCAATTAATTCCCTGACTTTGTGTGCATGATTTGTCAACATATGTTGATGGCCAGTTAAAGTGGACTAAGAATAGGATTACAGCACAAGAGCAAAAAAAAAACCCTTAACACCATACTTGCATATGTTACCAATAAATCGAGTTCCAATGTTGGTTTGGTTTCACAAGACCTTTATCATAAACCTCACATGAACCTCATTTCATCAAACTATCATTTAAAAACTTCGAAAAAAATTCATTGTGAAGTAATGCAACTCCAAAAATAAAATTTAAAGCATTTCAACTATTATTTTTACCTTGAAAGTAATATAGCTTCCCACTAAATCATTAAAGGTTTCATCATGAAAAAAATATCAAATCTAAGTAATTGATTTAGTACAAGGTACGGTCATATGATCTTGAGGTTCATAGAACTACACTACATAGTGCATTTTTAGTTTGTGACATTTTACACTATATAATTACTTACTAATGTTATAATAATTTTCATCAATAATCATTGCTATAAGCAAATTTTAACTAAGATAAGGAGATGGTAATAATAACAATGTTCCAAAAAAACAAACCAGCTTTGCCTAAGCTATAATCAAATGCTCATGGGATTAGATTTCAGTGTTATAAACACTAAATTTTGGTGCCTTGGGCATTTAGGGGTTAATATTTAGAGAGTCGCATGCACGCCTCCATGTAGCTAAGCAATGAGGCATGAGGTAACTTTACAAGGCAAGATAACCTACTTGTTAAGGCAACCTAAATGCACTATTTAGCCCTTAAACGCCGACGAGGATGAAAATCATTGTCGGCGAGTACACTGAATCCGTGTATTTGCGGCAATAGGCCCCGACGCTTAAGGATTAGAGTAGTGACCCTTTTCCTAAATAGGTTGGCAAAATATCCTAGTTGCCGGGAATGGGAAACTATCCTAGCTAGCGAACGAACAAACCCTACAGTACCTGACCCTAGAGTACCTGACGGGAAGGAATCCTAGCTGGCAAGTTGATGAATCATAGCTGGCGCGCCCTAAGAAATCCTAGCTGGCGGGAGAATACACCCGACCTCCTCCACACTGGCTCGGTGTCCGAGTCCGACTCCAAACCCTAATTTGCTTCCGACTGCAGCAGCTCGCACGTCTCTCCGACCTTCGCATGACCGGTCGAGAATTGTGGCCTTTCATCTTCGCCAACATCGGCCAGATCCAGTCATTTCGCCACATTTTGAGTCAGAGGTGCGGGCAGTGCACCAGTGATATCGACGACGGAACTGCACCCGCTCCCAGTTTTCTGATGGCGAGCTGTCCATTCAAGGCCTCTCTGTGCGCCTTTACCTTATAATCCAACGCTACTTTCCGGGGCCGCAATCTGCTGGGAACTCGGAGTGCCGTGAGCTCGTCGCTATGGGTGCGAAGGAGAAGCGGAAGAGAGGAGCAGAAGAAATGGCTGCGGAATCCGACGAGGAGGCTGCCGAAACCAGTGCACCGAACGTGGAGCAGAGCCTCGCACCTGCTGATGCTGGCGTTTGGTTTGTGCTCGAGAAGGCTTCTTTGGAGGCTGCCAAAGTCGGCAAGGTATCGAATTACAGCAATTCATAATCCTTCTCAATGGTGCATGACGCGTATAACCAACAACTCCCAATTCAAGTGGTTAGCCTAAGGCTTTGTCAATAAAAAAGGTATCAAAAATTTGATGAAGCTTGGAATTTATCCAGTTTGGTGGTGGAATTACTTTTGAGCTAATGAGTATATGTGTTATGCTTTAGTATTTCTTGTTTGGCCAATAGTTGTTGGTTATTAGTGTCATGCACTATACGTCAATAACCTGAGTATTTATTGTTTGGCCAATAGTTGTTGGTTTTAAGTGTCATGCACTATACGTCAATAACCTGAGTTTTGAGTCTAAGCTTCGCTTCATCACGACGGCACAATTGCTTGCAATTTCGATGACATTGACCTTAGGGTTCAGGGTTTTAGGGTTCTGGACTTGGCTGTGAAGCTGCAATTGTAGACTACTTCTTTTCCTCTGCAAATTTAGGTTTTGTATCCCTTTTTTCTCTGTTTTCTAGTTCCGTAAACACATGTACTTGCGTTGTGCTTCGTTATATGCAGAATTACCAACTCTTAAACTGTGATGACCACGCCAACTTCTTGCGCAAGCACAAGCGAGACCCTGCACATTACCGCCCGGACATTCTACACCAGGTCCTTCATAATTTCGAAGTATTGTTACAGTTTGATCTTTTAATCTGTTTTTGAAGAGGAATGCTCTCATGTGATGCTAACCCTAGCCCTAATTCTAATCCTGACCTTAACCTTGGGCTTCACGGTTGGACAGGCGTTGCTGGCAATCCTTGACAGCCCGATGAACAAGGCTGGCAAGTTGAAAGGGCTGTATGTGCATACGGAGAAGAACGTTCTTATCCAGATTAACCCTCATATTCGCATACCGAGGACGTTTAAGAGATTTTGCGGACTCATGGGTCAGTCATTGCCGAGCTCTCCTTCTTTGCACATGATTTCCTCTGCTTTTGGAAGCTTTGTTGCATATTGAGGTTGGTGCCTTTTTGTGTCCTGCACACACTATTTTTTTATCCTCTCCGTAATTATATTGGCGTGCAGTGCAATTGCTCCAAAAGCTTACCATTCGAGCAACAAACGGGCCTGATAAGTTGATGAAAGTGGTGAAGCAACCTGTAACTCGGCATCTTCCTCTTGGAGCCCGGCGAATAGGTATTAACCTTAAACCCTAAACCCTTGATTTCATCCTATGCAGAGTTGTTCATTGCTATGAATAAGCACAGGTTGTTTGTATATTAAACTCTTTTTTGCATGTGAAAACGATTTGGAAATAATTGAGGGTTTTTGGTTTTTTGGGACACAGGCATGTCATACAGTGCTCCTAAAGTTGTACAATTGCGAGAGTACATAACTGCGACCAAAGATTCAAGCCCTCTCGTTTTTGTGGTAAGTTCAGATTCTAGCATAGACAACGTCTTTGTTTACTTTTAGCCTTTCAAGCAATTTTTCTTTCTTATTGCCAACTTTCACTGTGCTTGAAGCAATTGACCCTATTAAATCAGTTTCTCTGTCGGTGTGTGTTTGTGGAATTGTTGGTCTTAAGAGCTCATGGATCAAAATTTAAGATGAGAGTTCTGTCATTCTTTTAAACAGGTGGGCGCCATGTCACATGGGAAGATCGAAGTGGATTATATAGACGATCTGGTATCAGTGTCGGAGTACCCTCTCAGTGCAATGTGGGCCATTGCTCGCATTTGCAATGCTTTGGAGACTCAGTGGAACATCGTGTGAGAAAAATAGCACACAACACCAAACACTTTTGGTGATTTAGGTTTTAGCAAATATGAATTGAACTGAGGAAGCTCTTTAGTGCTTGTAGTTCCAGTGCTTCGGTACTTCGGTACCTGGAGACTGGTGTGGAATAGCTCAAGAAATATGGCAGCGTTTCTGCTGGAGTTCTTTACTGGCCAATTTCTGTCATGTATTGACGTATTTTGCCCAATATACCCTCTAGAAATGGAGATAAAGGTAATCTTTATTGTAAACATAGGGAAGATAGAAGAGCAAAGGCACACATGGTATACTCAAATGTATAAGATACAAATGGAAGAGATGAGAGGGTACCCAAACCCTCTCATCTATATACTCTCCCAACCACTCTCCCTTCACCAAACCATATGGGATAACTACTCTCATGGGCTGATCTTTTCTATGAGGTGCCTTCTACCATGTGCTCTCTCTCCAATGCTAAGTACCCTACCTAGCATATCTCCTTTGGCTTAAAGCAAACTTCTAATGCTCTATTTCAACCTTTCAACACTCTCACTTTACGATTGGCCAAAGTCCCCAATGTTCATTGCTCTCGTCAAACGCTCATGCCTATCTCTCGCCAACGCCTTTGTCATTACATCCGCCAACATGTTCTCAGTTGGACAATACTCCAATGTGATGCTTCCCTTCTCCACTTTCTCCCTCACAAAATGGTGTTGCACCTTAGTGTGTTTTGTCCTTGCATGGTGCATCGGATTCTTGGCAAGAGCTATCGCACCTTGATTGTCACACATGATCAACGTGCCCTCCACGTCCTCACACCCCACATCCTCTAAGAGCTGCCTTAACCACATGGCCTCCTTTGTGCAATGGCTCGCCGCCATGTACTCTGCCTCCGTTGTAGATAAAGCCACTGTGCATTGCTTCTTGCTGCTCCATGATACCATGCCCTCTCCAAGGCTAAATGCGTTACCCGTGGTGGACTTCCTGTCATTGGCATCGCCAGCTCAATCTGCATCACAATATCCCATCAAGCGTATGTGCCCTCCTCCCAATTTCAACTTCACATGAGAGGTGCCCTTGAGGTACCTCATGATCCTTTTCACTGCCATCCAATGACTCTATCCTGGCCTTGCCATGTGCTGACTCACCGTGCTAATGGCAAAAGCCAAATCAGCCCTTGTAGCCACTATGGCATACATCAATGATCCAACCGCTGATTTGTATGGCACACTCACTATCCTCGAAGCATCCGCATCATACTCTTCCATGCTGAGCTTCACCAACCTCACCTTGGTGTCTAATGGAGTGCCAATGGGTTTGCAATCCTCCATGCCAAATCGTTTCAGCACCTCCTCCACATACTTGGCTTGATTCATGGTGATGGTCCTCGCACCTCGATCTCTTGCAAACTCCACTCCAAGGCAATAGTGCAACTCTCCCAAGTCCGTCATCTTGTACTGCGCCTCCAACTTGGCCTTCAACGCACCCATGGTGTCCACGTTGCTAGAGAAAATGATCAAGTCATCAACATACACAAGCACAAGCATCACATGGGCTCCCACTTGTGCAAAATACAAGCTATGGTCAGCCACATTCCTCTCAAAGCCAAAATCCAAAAGACTTGCATCAATCTTTTGGTACCATGCTCTCGATGCTTGCTTTAGTCCATACAAGGACTTTGTGAGCCTGCAAACTAAATGCTCATGATCATGTTGCACAAACCCCTTGGGTTGCTCCATGTAGATGTTCTCCTCCAAGTCGCCGTTGAAGAAGGCCGTCTTCACATCCATTTGATGCATCTCCAAATCCAACGAAGCTCTAAGGGCCACAATGCACCGTATGGTGGTGAACTTGGTCACGGGAGCAAAAGTCTTGTTGAAGTCCACTCCTTGGACTTGAAAAAATTCCCTTGCCACTCACCTTGCCTTGTGACGCACGATCTCTCCTGTGGCATCTCTCTTGGTTTTGAACATCCACTTGCATCCCACGGCCTTGCGAGATGGAGGAAAGGTGGTCAACTTCCACGTGCCGTTGGCATGAAGAGAGTGGTACTCCTCTTCCATGGCTGTCTCTCACTTGCTTGCATCCCGAGACTCCAAGGCCTCTTCAAGTGTGGTCGGATCATAAACAAGGGTTACATTTGCATGATCTGAGTTGGTAAATGGTTGGGGAAAGATGTGGTTTTTCCACCACTCCTCCAAAGACTTGCTTACCCTTGTGGACCGCCGTACGCCTCCCACATGTTGAGTACCTCCCTCTTCAGCTCTTGGAACAATGCCTTGTGTGTTTTTCTTCTTTGTAATTTTCTTGGGCTTGGAGCCATCATCATCTTTACTTGCACTTGCATCCTCCATAAGATCACTATCTCCATGCTCGAGGGGGTGGTGCTCATCGTCTCCATCATCATCATCATCATTCGAGGGCGTTGGAGGTGTGTCCACAACAAGGTCGCCACTACTCCCACTTGGACCCAACTCCAACTCTCTTTGCAACTCTCCATGCTCACAGAAGGTCACATCACAATATCGGATGATCTTTTTGAACTCTAAGCAAATCAATTTATATACTTTGGAGCCCTCATAATATCCCAAAAACAAACACTTTACAGCCTTTGCATCAAGTTTGGTCCTTGATGCATCGGGGATCTTGGCATATGCAACATATCCAAACACCCTGATGTGTGCCACCGAAGGCCTCTTGCCACTCCACGCCTCTTGTGGAGTCTTGCCATGCAGCACATTAGTGGGGCATCGATTGCGAATGTACACCGCGTTGCTCACGGCCTCGGCCCAATACTCCAATCCAAGCTTTTGGCCATAAATCATGCTCCTAGTCATCTCCACAATGGTGCGATTGGCCCTCTCGGCTACTCCATTTTTTGCGGTGTATGTGGAGTTGAGGTTTGGTGCACTATACTTTGGGCCTTCAAGTAAGCCTCGAATTGGTTGGAAGTGTACTCCCCACCGTTGTCGGACCGCAACACCTTGATGGAGCACTCCGCCTCCTTCTCCACTAAGGCTTTGAACTCTTTGAATCGCTCAAAACACTCGCTTTTGGCCTTGAGAAAGTACACCCACACCTTTCTTGAAAAGTCGTCAATGAATGTCAAGAAGTACCTTGCCCCACCCAATGACGTAGTTTTCATGGGGCCACACACATCTGAATGCACAATGCCTAATACCTTGATGGCACGTGTGGCACCATCCTTTGGAAATGAGTGCCGTTGTTGCTTGCCCTCAATGTAACCTTTACAAGCATTGGGCAAGTCATCACCATGGAACTTGGGAAGGTCAAGGCCACTTACTAAGCTTGGAAGAGCCTTCAAGCTCTGCACATTCAAGTGCCCCATGCGTCAATGCCACAAGACCAGCCCATCCATGGTAGAACTGGCAATTTGAGCAGTCTCTCCTCCATGTACAACCTTGCATCGCAAAATGTACAAGTTGCCCTCACGTGATGCCATGGCTCGAGTGTGTCCATTGAGAGACCTCACAATGCATCCAAGGCTTCCAAATTGCACATTCAACCCTCCTTCAACTATCTTGCTCACCGAAAGGAAGTTGCTTTGCAATTTGGGCACATACAACACATTTTTGAACCGAATGCGCTTGATGCATCCCTCAACAAGGGTGTCCACCAAAATGGAACCCCTCCCAAAGACTTGGAGTATTGAATCATCACCCATGAACACCTTCTTTGCTGAAATGGGCTCAAAGGTGTCAAAATGAGCTCTATGGGGTGACATGTGGGTGGTAGCCCCCAAATCCATGATCCAATCATCCCCAACCTCAATGAACCATCATGAAAGACCATGAATGCATAATCGTCACCACTCTCATGCGCTTTGGCCTTGTTGGCCTTTTCACCCTTGCTACTCTTGCGTTTGTAGCAATTACGAGCAAAATGGCCCGGTTTGCCACAATGGAAGCATAGAAGGGGCTCACCTTGAGTTTTGGTTAAATTTCCACCACTCTTGTGACGAGCAATCAACGCCGCATTCTCCATGGCCACGATGTGATGCTCTTTCTTCCTTGTCACTTTATGCATCAATCGCGACGTCACGTAGGTGAGGGTGAGGTCCTTGATGTCCTTGGTCTCCATGGCCACAATCAGATTCTCATAAGATTGTGGCAAGCTCTCCAAAATGGTCATGACAATGTCTCCTTCTGTCACGGGCACATCAAGGGCTTCGAATTGGTCAGCAAGAGTCTTCATCTTGTTGATGTGTTGCAAGAGGTCATCCGTCTCTTGCATCTTGATGGTGAAGAACTTGCGCCTCAAAAACAACACATTAGCCAAGCCTTTGGTCTCATGGATGCTGCATAGAGTCTTCCATGCTTCCGCAGCTCCTTTACAAGACTTGGCGTGTTGAATTTGTGCATCCACCAAGTGAGTGCACAAGATGCGAAACGCAGTTCTCTCACGCTTTTTGAAGGCGGAGATGACCTTGCGGTCACTCTCACTTGAAGGGGCCGTCTCATTGCCCTCAACAATGTCCCAAAGATCCTTTTCATCAAGGATCATCTCCATCTTGAACTTGAACAAGGAGAAATTATCTCCATTGAACTTGTCCACAACACGGGGTGTCTCACCTTTGTAGGTGGCCATGGCTAGAGTATGCAACTCAAAGCGCTCCCAATTTCACAAGAAAATAGCAAGGGGCTGAAGTATGCAACTCAATCACCTCCCAAGCAAACCCTAGCTCTCTCCACACTCAAAGGGATAAAGTAAGCAACTCAACCACTTTCAATGCTAGCTAGCTCCAAGACAAGGGGCTGAAGTATGCAACTCAACCACCTCTCAAGCAAATCTCTAGCTTTCTATGCACACAAAGGGGCTGAAGTAATCAAGTCAACCACCTCCCAAGCAAAGCCTAGCTCTTTCCACACACAAGGGGCTGAAGTATACAATCCAACCCTCAAAGGAGCACAAGATCTACCTAAAATGTGAGGTTATGACTCAAACCTCACCCTCATACTCACTCTTTGCAATTTCAGCCCCCTTTGAGCAAATACTATGCATCCACTTGAGCAAACAACCTCAAGCAAGGGTAGAAACCAACTGAAGCAAGTACAAACTCACAAATCACCTCCTTGTGCTTCAAACAAGCACTTTGGTGATGCAACTCCACCTTTAGCAACTCCAAACCTCCAAAAGCTTGTGCAACACCAAATGGACCTCCAAAAAGGCTCCAAAGTGGATCAACTCTTCCAATATGATAGATCAGATCCTTCAACAAACTCCAACAAGGTGCACACCTCCACAAACTCGAATTTGGTGTTCCACCAAGGTAAATGAGGATCAGCCACTCTCCAAGAGGCAAAACAAGATCTCCAAAGACTCCAAAAGGCATACAAAGAGAGGTGAAGCTCTTCAAAGGTCCTTTCTAACCACAAATGCACCCCAAACCAAGAAACAAGCACAAGAAGTCCTCCAAATGCTCCAAAAGGTAGGACAAGTGCTGAAGTAGCTCAAATGAGAAGCAATGTGACTACAAAAACACCCCTAACACTAAAGAGTAGTTAAAGAAGTCCTCCAAGAGTACAAGGTCGAATTCCAAGGGCTGATGTAGCTCAAATGTGATCTCCACTCACCATAATGTACCTCCACACTCATAGAAGTGGGCCCATAACCTATTGTAAACATAGGGAAGATAGAAGAGCAAAGGCACACATGGTATACTCAAATGTATAAGATATAAATAGAAGAGATGAGAAGATACCCAAACCCTCTCATCTATATACTCTCCCAACCACTCTCCCTTCATCAAACCATATAGGATAACCACTCTCATGGGCTGATCCTCTCTATGAGGTGCCTTCTACCATGTGCTCTCTCTCCAATGCTAAGTACCCTACATAGCATATCTCCTTTGGCATAGAGTAAACTTCTAATGCTCTATTCCAATCTTTCAACAATCTTTCCCACTTAGGGGTGCTTGTTTGTATATCTAGACATTAACACCCATATGCCAATTCAGAAAATTTTCAAAATCCAGATGATGCAATTTATCTACCAAACCTTCAGTCAAATAAAAAGGCTCTAGAAAGTATATTGTTCTTTAATTGCTTAACTTGCCCCCATGAGATCATTAGACATGACAAATGTTTTCTCAATAATTGAAATTAACAAAAGGGAGCTTTTTAGTGAGACAAAAACTATGCCTAATTTAGAGCTTTATATAGGGACAGAGGGAGTACTAGTTAGACTTTTGCAAATGCTGGCTTAAGGCTCTATTGCTTGCTCATGCTTGTAAAGATGCAAGAGGCTCTTGTGCAATTTGGGGTTGGAAGCTGTCAATATTATATTTTGAAGGTTGCAATGGGGGAATGCTTATACCATGAGCAGGGTGCTGTGAGCTGTAACCTTGGATCTTCTGTCAAAGTAGGCCCTATAATTGTGCATTTTATAACGTTCATCTCTTGAAAAACTTGTTGTCTTTTCAATTTTTCAATTAATTTTGAGGTCCCATTGGAAGAATTCTTGTCACAAGTCACCACTTTACACTCACAAAATAGAGTTGTTCTCAATACTACACCAAATAGTGCATTTAGGTTGCCTTACCTTGGCAAAGTTAAGTTACCTTGTGACTCAACCTTGGCTACCTAGAAGGGTATGCAACTCTCATTATGCTATAGTAATTCTTGGTTCTATATAAAGTTCTAACTTCCCTTTCCCTTGGCTTTTGTGCTTGTTGCTACGTCCAACCTTTGCAAGCTTCCTCCATTGTTTACCTCCGTAATTATAGACAAAAGTTATTGTAATCTTGATAAATATTTTAATAATGCGAAATGTTGAGAAATTAGTATGGGGCAACCTAAATGCACTACATGTTGTACACTTAATAGTGCATTTAGGTTGCCTTGATAGTTAGGTTGCCTTACCATGGAAAGTTATCTCATGACACATGGTTTGACCACTTAGAGGTGCATGTAACTCTTTAGGTATTAGGATTTCACATGCTTTACAACATGAACACTGCTAATTTGTGTTTCTGTAATTGTGTTACTATTGCCAAGGCCTTTAAAAGTTACTTGTTGCACTAACTATTGCTGAAATTACTGAAGTAGCAGAAAGTATTTTAAATTGTATAAAATGTCGAGAAATTAGTATGGGGCAACCTAAATGCACTATTTGTTGTAGGCTTGTAGCTAATGATATGGATGAATGTGATGATGATTCTATCCATTTTTCTTTACGTAGAGTACGGGCTCTGGCACATCCTTTTGTCTTTTGACGAGGTAATTCCGCGGGAGCAGTGGAGTGCGCAAGCTTGGCATCGGAATCATCGCTCTCGCCTCCGACCTCCCTCGCTCGCATTCCTTTCCACAGTTTCATGCACTTGGCTTTTTCTGCGACCGATCAGCTAAGTTTACTGCAATCCAATTCCCCGACACCAATTCATCCAGATAGAAAAAGCAATCCCAACGTCCACGCATCGCTCATCACCGCAATCACAATCACAGGCATGACATTATTCCCTTCACCTCCTCGGATTCTCCAATTCCCCTTTCTCAACTAAACTTAACTCTTAAGCGTCACAGCGGATGTTTTTCGGATCAGGACCCCAGTAATCAAACCTTATAATCTTTACTGCATATGTAGGGTAGATTTTCACAAAAATTACAGATTTGCACTTGTCTGAAAAGTTACCAAAAAATCTCTACTGTGAATTTTTTACTTATGCACTCCAAGTTATTTTCAAAATGCTCTCCCAAACTTGTTTGGACCCCTGTTTTGTTTGTGATGCTTAGGCGGGCGTTAAGCTTACTGAATGACTTCTCAGGCATGGCGTGCGGGTCGACGCCAGGCGTCCCGCTTGACCAATTTGACGCTTTTCACGAATCCCGCTGCCAATTTCTTCTTAAGTCCTCGAATTGTTGCCTCCCCGTCTGCGACGTGGCGATCCTTGATCACCTCGGAATTGAATCCCGGAAGGGGCTTGGGAGGAGCTACAGCAGTTGTACGAGGGAGGTGCCGTGATCGATGGGGTGCCCCTGGACATGGTCTCCCATGGAGAGCTTGTGCGGGATCCAGCATTGATTGGATTGCGTTTGGGTACAGCTGCAGCTCGGCGATGGGGAGCATGGATGCAACGTCGTCGGCCACTACCAACGGTGTTGTTGATGCTGGTGCTGGTGCAGGGGTCGTGA
>OY987247.1:7024150-7153458 GCA_963920765.1 Ulota crispa | reverse complement strand
CGAGCGCCGCGCTACGCCGCTTCTTTGGAAGAAGCCGCACAATTAAAAAAGGAATTCACGGGTAAAATGAAGCAAATCGCCGTCAGCGAAAAAATTATTGCAGAAGCGGCGGCGCCCGTTTCCAAAACGATTGTCTTGAATGCGCCAATACCTGCGCATGTCGCATCCTTCACGAACGATGCAGTCATGGCGGCGGCCCGTCCATGCGCATCGAAAATCCTTACTTTTGGTAATTTCAAGGGCAGGGTAATTTCAAGGGCAGGCTGGACAGTGCTTCGTGATTTCGACACTATGTGACCTGTCATGGGCATCACATCGAAATAATATTTTCTAATGACCGCTTCTGAAATCAATGCTCCGATCCTCTCCGCCATCGTTGCCATGTCCTCGAACCATGTCATCGGCCGTGGCAATCAAATGCCATGGCACTTGCCGGAGGATTTAAAACACTTCAAGGCGTTGACGCTCGGCAAGCCGGTTATCATGGGCCGCCGCACGTTTGAGAGCATTGGCCGCCCCCTGCCCGGCCGCACCAACATCGTCATCAGCCGTAATTTCCAGGCGCCTGGCATCATGGTATCACCGGATTTGGCCAGCGCCATCAATGCTGCCTGCGGCGCGCTCGACGCGGCAACAAATCCGTCTCTAGAAATCATGATTTGCGGCGGCGGGCAAATTTATGCGGCGGCCTTGCCGGCCCTGGATAGAATTTATGTCACCGAAATCTACCGCACGATTACGGACGGCGATACTTGGTTCCCAGAACTGCCTGCCGACGAGTGGCATGAATCCGCGCGCATCGACCATGCGGAATTTTCGTTCATCACCTTCAATCGAACAAGATAGGCTTGGCGCGTTACGGCGCCGGTGTCTCGAGACGCCGGCGGCGGCCCATCACAGACACGCCCCCGAGAATAAAAAGCGCCGCGGTTGTCGGTTCGGGCGCGCTTGAAACGTTATAATCAGATACGTTGAATATGGCGGCATAACCATCGCCGCCACTATTTGTCATGCCGCCATTTTCGGATTCGGCCAAAATCTGGCCACCGCCGAGATAGAACAAATCGGTGCTGAATGTCGAGCCCAGCGCCTTTACCGTGGCATTACCGGTTCCCGTATCGACGATTACCAAATTCGACGTGCCATCACCGTTCATCGTAATGGAATAAAGTTTATTCATGATGAGAAGCGGCGTCCCACTGGTACGCGTCTCAGCCGGCAAATAGCCGGTCGCCGCGTTCAACGCCAGCACGGAATTTATCTGAGTTGTATTATCGTGCGGATTCACATAGATGCGGCCATAATCAGCAACACTTCCATCAGAATTCATTGTTGCCGACGTCAAACCATAAAAATCAGCCGCGGCATTAGCGACCAACGCACTGCCAGGATGCTCATCGCTTGCGAATGCGGCGTTACGTCCGGTTAACGAGCCAGTGGCAGTATCATATTGTTCGATATCTGCCACACCATTACCCTGCACCGCGCTGAACAGCTTATTGCCGACCGCCGTCAGGCCGGCATAAGGTCCCGCCAAAGCTCTGGAATTGGAGACTGAGCTTAACGTTGTGCCTACATATCTGCCAAGTGATCCGCTTCTAGAGGCTCCGCCACCACTATTGTTAAAAACCACGGAGCCATCATTGGCAAGTGTTACGCCGCCATAGGGCTGATTGCCAAAATTGTCCGATAACGGAAGGCTGTTAACCGATCCGCCAGTCGCCGCATACCCGGAGATAATACTAAAGGCGCCATACGAACCGCCATTCGCCGAACCTCCGTTTCGGGAGCCATCGTTAACCGTGGCAAGATATACGGTTCCGTCGGACTTCACAGCCACCGGCCCATACGCGCCATAGCCGGTGGCTTTGCTTAGATTGTTGTTGGGATCATTTGCTGTTAAGGACGCCCGGATCGCGGCCGTGCCCAACGGCGTGCCCATTGGTGGCAAGGTGACTTCGAGAACCGCGCCGTACGCATTGGCGCCGGTGCCGGAATTACTGACGCTCGTCACGGTAACATAAGAATTGGCTTTGGCCGGATTAGGCACAAAACCGTTTAACGGCATACCGCCCTCGGCGCTTGCGCTGTTGAAATAATATACGCGTGACTCGGTGGTGGTCGTATTTGTGGTAATTATCGCGCTTTTCGCAACAGGCGCCAAGTATGAAACGGCGCTCGATAAAAACGCTCCCGCAGCTAATTTTTTAATACTCATTATTTTCATCCCCAATTATATGAAAATTGCTTAATGTCTTAATCTTTTTATACTCTGAAAAGGCAAATTGCAACAAAATACATACGATAATACTTCTTTTACGCCACAACTCTAGAGTTGGCGCGCAATAGCCTGATAGATTTCGCAGGCCTCGCCCGTTACCGGATTGCCTGCATCCGCCGCCAACCTGATAGTTATGTTAATTGGAATTTCACCCAAAAACGGCACACCCAGCCGCGCGGCCTCAAGCCTAGCGCCGCCATGCCCAAAAATATCCGTCCTACGTCCGCAATTCTCACACGTAAAATTACTCATATTTTCGATGAGCCCGAGTATTGGCACCCCCACCTTGCGGAACATCTCAATCCCCTTGCGCGCATCGATCAGCGCCAGATCCTGCGGTGTTGAGACGATGACCGCGCCGTCGAGCGGCACCTTTTGCGCCAGCGTCAAATGCGCGTCGCCCGTGCCCGGCGGCATGTCGACGATCAGGATATCGAGCGGCTCGGCTTCCGTCCCCCATTCCACATCGCGCAACATCTGATATAGCGCCGTCTGCACCATCGGCCCGCGCCAGACCAGCGGCGCTTCGTCTTCGACCATAAAGCCGATCGACATGAGTTTCAGCCCGTGCGCGTCGATCGGTTGTAATTTCTGATTTCTGGTTTCCGGCTTCCGTCCTCTAACACCGGACAGCAACGGCACCGACGGCCCGTAAATATCCGCATCCAGCAAGCCAACGGTTTTACCGGCGCGCGCCGCCCCCGATCTTGCCAGCGCCACCGCCAGATTGAACGCGACCGTCGATTTGCCGACGCCACCCTTGCCCGACGCGACCGCGATAATTTTTTTGATCGGCAATTGCAATGGCGGGTTTTTCGCCATGCCGTGCGGGTCCATTTTCGCGGCGTCTGAGACCTTCGGCTTCTTCTCCGCCGTCAGCACCGCCGTCACGCGGCCCACCCCCGGCACCGCCGCCACCGCCCGCTCCGCCTGAATCAATTATGAATTGTTGGAGACAACTCCCTAGACTTACTTATTGTAGATATTAGATCCCTTAAAAAGTGACAATAACAAGACCATATCATGCGCATGTCACATCCAATCAAAAATTGCCACCTACACAATTTCTATTCCCTTATGTCAATTTGCGTGTTTGATTTGTGTGCATTTGTGTCTTGTTTGGGTGCATTTGTATCTTGATTGGGTGCAAATTTGTCTACTTTAGGTTTAATTTTAGATGTTGGAGAACAGCTAGTGTTGCAATTGGGTGCTCCAACTTTAAGGTAGGAGCACCCATAAGCGTCAGTGTCCCCATAACAGTCACCTCTGAAATCTTGGAAAATCTGTGGTGGAAATGAATAGGTGTAATGACAAGGATGTACAACATGTGAACATCAAATCTTAAAAGTGGTTATGGGTGCAATAGCAGTTTGCTCTTTAAAAATTCACAACTTATTCTCACAGTATCCAAATACAGTAATACATTCGAAAATGCAAACTCATTTTTTTTCTGTTCCTAATACGATCCTGTAATTTGCTAGTTGTTTATTAGTAGTCATCATGTTCAAAACCCTTAGTTTGACGTTTATGGGTGCTCCTACCTTAGGTCATGCTTCTCGGTTTGAAAAGCTCTGTAATGACTAAAGATTCGTTGAAATTGAAGCTTTGTTAGGGTTTACCAATCCTCGGTTTGAAAAGCTCTGTGATGACAAAAGATTCGTTGAAATTGAAGCTTTGTTAGGGTTTATCAGTCCTCTTGGTTTTGTGCATCTTGCATCATTGGTGACTCCCTTTGATGTAAAGGAAACCTATAGTTGCTGAGGATTATCTCACTTACACAAAGATTCTCACCCTATCAAGGGCGTAATTTTGATTTTGACAACCCTCGTTGGTTTTTACTTTGGGTTATACAATTTGGTATCCAATTCAAATTCATGTTGATGATTTCAACTTCCTTATTTCCAGATGTTATCGATTATTGTAGGAGTTGGAGTGTTGATACAAATCACGACCCTTGTTTTTTTGTTATCTCCTGTAGTCCTCTCCCTTGCAAAGTTATGATTCATAACATGCACATGAGGGCGTCGTTGGGTTTTTTTTTGGGTCCACACATAACATGATGAAGATAAATTTGGTGAACACTTATTGGTTTCTATCAACATTAGGTAAAAACTTTGATTATTGCAAAATCTCAAGCCATTCTGCAATGAAGAAGAATGTCTTGAATTTAAGGACGACAACCACAAAGCAAATTGGGTTGCTTTGTCTTGAAAGTGTCAAGATCAATAGGCGTTTAGATTAGAACTATAGAACTTCTTGCTCAAAGATAAAAAACTCTCATACATGTCACTTTTAGAAAGAAAACCCCAAGGAAAGAATTTACAATGCCCCTATCACAGTTGCATGCAAATCTGTCATTATTTTTAGTGATAAACAAGAGGCTCAACAATCAAGATTCCCCAAAAACTATGAGGATCCAACCGCTCCCTTCAGATCTTCAAAATAACTAAAAGAAGAAAGGAATCTTCAATGACGTAGTAGTTGGTTACCCTAGATTTCAAACTTGCTTTCAAAAACTTGGGCTCTTCAATCTTCCAACAACAAAAGTTCGAGTCTTTGACGCTCCTTAACAAGCAATGAATGTACTCAAAGTGTGCAATTCACAACATAGTTTGAATTTGAAAGCTAAGTTGTTGTGAAGGTCGATCAAAAATTCATGAAAGTACTTGTGGAAGGAGATTTTTGATCATCAGGTCATGCGGCGGAGTATTGTAAGGAGAGATACGGGGGCTATGGCACCATGTTCATAAAGATGCTGAGCGATCCAGGGGAGCAGTGGGACGAGTATTTGGTTGTGGAAGACCAGTTTCCAAGGCAAGAGCAGCTGCGCCAATACGACGGCTTTGTCGTCACGGGGAGCCGCCACGACGCCCATGCTGACGAGGCCTGGATTGCCAAGCTGTGCGCCATTCTGCAACAGCTCCACAAAATGAAGAAGAAATCTCTCTGTGTTTGCTTTGGCCACCAGGTACTGTACAAACCTTCCTTTCTTTTCCTTGTAATCAGGGCTTTTTTTTTGGCTTTTTGGTGCCAGATTGCACCCAAAAAAAAATCTGGCTAAAAAACATTAAAAAAAATGTCAAAAAACTTGGATGATTTTGCCACAAGGCTTCAGTTTTTTTTAAAAAACCGGATGAAATTGCCAAATTGTGGATGAAAACCAAATTATAGATATATAATATGTACTAATGTGATATTTTCTATCCAATATGTGGATGAATGTTGGAATTTGGAGCACCACTATAATATTTTAAATAGCCACCTTCACACTTCTTAAAAAATGAAAAAAAAAGCCCTGCTTGTAATAAAAGTAAGGGGAAACTTCATGGATACCCCTGAAGTTTGCAATATTTTCATAGACACCCCTGCTTTTTCAGAAATATCCTTGATTGCAAGTCTACTTGTCACTATTGCACTGCTATTCATCAAGCAAATTTTGACTTGTCGCTTGTTACACCCTCAACTCCTCAAGTTGCATGAATTCTAGTTGTACAATGTCAGTGAATCTCAACCAGTTAAACTTGTCAAATTGCATGAATTCTAGTTGTACAATAATGTTAGTGAATCTCAACGAGTTGCATGTTAGTTGTTGCTTTGCAGAGCAAGCGTGCAAATGCCCATTTCTTTGCGCTTGCACAGTGATGAATAATGCTGCAATGCGATGAGATTTAGTAAACACTGTATGATGAGATTTCATGTAACTTGACAAGTTGAGGGTGTAACAAGTGACGAGTCAAAATTTGCTTCACAAATAACAATGCAATAGTGACGAGTAGAGTTGCAATCAAGGATATCACAAATACCCTTGGACAAAAAAGTTTAGGCATTTGTTTTGTTATGCATATCACTTCCTTCTTCCTTTACGGGCACACTACTTCTCTTCTTGTTATGTGTGCGCACAACGGAAGAAGGGAAGTGGCATGCACAACAAAAACAAATGCCTAATTTTTTTGGTCCAAGGGTATTTGTGATATTTCTGAAAAAGCAGGGGTATCTATGAAAAATATTGCAAATTTCAGGGGCATCCATGAAATTTTCCCAAATAAAAATGCATATATCATTAATGTACTTTTGCAAATGCTTTGAAAGTGTTTTTCTCCATTGTTTGTTTAGGTTCCTACACAAAATGAGAAAACATTGATGAGGTGCCCGCCTCTTCAATTGAATATAAAGTACTAATTTGAAGGAAAAAAGTAGGAAAAACTTGCAACCTAATTGACGGCTCATATATGCTCTTTTGCAAACTTTCTCTTTCTCTTCTTACTTCCAGTATTTGAGTTTTGTCTTATCCCAGGTATTGGAATTTGGCAGCATCTAAATATTTGATTGTAAACTTTGGACACGTCAGAGTGTAGTTTTTTTTGAAGATGAAAACCTTAGAAATAGCTAAAATGAAACCAGTGCCTTTTGAGAGAATTGCTTTTGGTTTTTTATTAAAGGGGGCGTGGTGTGAAGAGTTGCCTTGTTTTTGTTTTTGCTGGGCAGGTGTTGAGCCGTGCACTCGGAGGGAAAACAGGAAGATCGTCGGTGGGGTGGGAGGTGGGGTTGAGGGACATTTGCCTCACGGATGCCTTTTTCTCCAAATCCTATGCAGCTGGGATGCCCCCAAAGCTGAAAGTGTTGGAAGTGCATAGAGATCAGGTATAAAACCCTAAACCCTCAACCCTAAACCCTAAACATTCACTTTGAAAACCAATATTTGATAAAAAAAATTGATAGTAAAAACTTGTGTTCTAAAATTGTATCGCATTATTCCTTTGGTACATGTTGTTTGGTTTTTCCAACCAATTGTAAAATAATCATAAATATAGAGGCAAAGTATCGTTTGAAATTGATTGCAAACAAAGGCACACCCACGATTCTCTTGTTGTCCTATCATACAACTTTCTGGTTGGACAAGGTTAGTTGGGGAATGCTATATCGTGAGCAAGGATTTGTGAGGTGTGAATTGTGAGCTTGGTTATTTTGTCAGAATACTAAAATTCACTTATGATTGTGTACACAGGACCCTATAATTGTGCATTTAAAACTTTCATCTCTTGAAAACCTTCCCTTTTAGTTTTTCCATTAATTTTGAGCTCAGAAATGATTCCGGCTCACAGAATCTTGACTCACCGCTCTTGGCTCACCTTTTTACGCTCACAGCTTTGTCCTTAGCAGCACAACTTAGTAAGTAATGATTAATAAGCGATTAGTGGCAAGCGGTGAACAAAGGACAACATAGCACAACATAGTATTGTGGGTGTGCTTTTATCAACAGGTTGTTTCAAAATGTGCTTGTAGAGATTCTGTGCCCTGGTTTGTTTATAAATTCCCCCTTTGTTTCTTTTTCCTCCTAGTTTAGGTTTGTTTGCATCTTGAATCAAATTTGCTCAAAAACGATTTCTATGGTTATTTCTGAATTGTAAAGTTTTGCACTTGGGTGTGCAAGAGAATTAACGGAGGATTTGCACCAGGTTTCAGAGATTCCACAAGGTGCAGAGCTTTTGGCATTTTCAGAAAGAACTGGAGTAGAAATGTTTGCTCTTGGAGAACATGCGCTGGCCATTCAAGGCCATCCTGAGTTCTTTGATGATGTTGTTGTTGATCTCCTTGAAGGGCGGCTTGCTCCCATGATGACTGTAAGACCCCCGTCCCTCTCTCTCTCTCGAATTTTTGGAATCTTTTGTTTGTATCCCGAGCTTTAAAAATATAACTTAAACAAAAATAAAAGAGAAAAAAAAGGAAAAAGAAACAAGAAGAGAGATAAAAACAAAAGCTTAGTTTGGAAATTAACACTCAATTTTCCCTTCACTTGAATTATAGACACCTGTGTTTGTAGAAATAAAATATTAGACGCATGCTTGAAAATCTAAACTCTAGGTTTCACTAGGTCCCCTTTTTGCTATTGAAAGATCTAGCTGGAATCTTTATTGCCAAACCTCTTGAATCCAAGATGATCCAAAGAACTCTAAAAAGAATGGGTTTGTAAATCAATTGCAAATGAAGAGATATCAACTTTCAATGATGATACACCTCATGTAGGTTTATGATGTTGTCTTCTTTTTGTTTTGTTGGTGTTACATTTTGTTACCTTGCGTTTTGAAGTTTTGTGTATTTTTTTTGTTTCAACTCCAATAAAAATAGCTACTATTGAGACACTTGTTGTTTTTACGTCCAATGTGTAGACAATGAATTTTTGGAAGAGTGTTGTTTGAAATTGGGCAAAGCATAAAAATGAAATCTTAGTGTATTCTTTAGATGTTTCATGATTTTTTGTACAAGCTATGAGAAGAAAAAGCAAAACTTGGACAAATGAAGATCTTACGTCTGGATTTCTTCGCAAGCCCTGGTTTTTTATTTTGCTTGAATCTACCTTTCTCCTTTTTCTTTTTGGGTTAAGTTTGAATGTGGTGTGTAGGAAGAGGAGGTGAAGCTTTCTAAAGAGTCTTTGAGCAAAGCGCGTGCAGATCAGAAGGCGTGGCAGCAGTTGTGTAAGGATTTTCTGAAAGGTTAGCAAAGCTATGTGAGCTCTCAAATTTGTAAAAACAAACAAATAATCCATAACAACATTTTAGAACGACAGTGTTCTTTGAAATACTAGAGAAAAAAAAAGGTTCGTTTCTTGTGCATATATTCATATGTTTAATTATTTATTTATTTGGTAGGGTTCTCTTACTTTCCATTGGTATCTATTTATTAGATGTAATTTCATTGTCCTTCGGCTCTTAAGACCTTGTCTTCACTTTTGCAGAACGTTTGCAAAATTATTGTTTTTGGTAGATGTGTTGTGTGTAATAGTTAAAAATTTGTCTAGTTGGTTCTGATTTGGATTTGGGTTGAGCTAGGACTCTTTTGGTTTATGAACGGTCAACTAGATCGGAACTTAATAGAACCATGTTTAAAAAAAAAATTGCACAATTTATATAAAGAGTGGGTTGTATGTTTGTCATGCCATATTCAAAACAATCTATTTTAACACCATAAATTCAAAATTCTCTATTGTAAAGCATTGAGTGTCAAGTGTTTGTGTGTTCATCTCCCAAATTTTGAAATTTAAAAAAGAGGGAGGAAAAGGAGAATATAAGGAAAGGAAAGGTGAAAATTTGTTGGAAACATCACCTAAAATTAAAAGAGACACATAGCAATGTGCATGCAAGGCATGCTTATTATGAAATTTTGGTATTGATAGAGAGATTGTGTCATAAAAAAATGATAATGTTGACATTGACTTGGGACAAGCTAGGAGATTTTTGAGATGCGGAAGGCCAACTAAGGTAGTGTGCTCTAATTTGGTGCAGTGGTTTAAAACGGTGCACTTCTAGGAATGGCTGATGTTGTTCCTTCAAATATCTATTACCGGCATTGATGAGTTAGGTGGGCTTAGTAGATTGGGTTAACTTGCTAAGCCCACCTAACTCATCAATGCCAGTAATAGATATTTGAAGGAATAATGTCAATCATTCCTAAAAGTGCAATGTTTTTGAGCATCGCACCAAATTAGAGCACACTACCTTAGTTGTGAATTTCATGGAGTTTTGGGGCCTTCTTCTTGCAAACTTTTCCCTTTCATGAAGTTGATCTACAACTCCTCCTTTTTGGTTTCTTATTCTTTGTTATTTTAGCTACTATGACTTGCCATGACATGTATCACTCTTATTTTGGTTTGGACAACCACAAGGAGACATGGAGAAGCAAGAGGGAACTTTTGAGTGAATGCTTGCTATCTTGGATGAAGCTTGTTTTGGTTTGGGCGAGGGTTTGGGAAGTTCAAATTACTTATATCATAGAGAGAGCATTTATTGATCATAAGGATAGGAAGGAGATAAAGCAAAATTTGGCTTCATCTTGGAGCTTGAGAGAGTTTTTGTACTCACTTTCTTTTTTGGGGAAATCTTGACATGAATGTTAGAAAGTTTTTTATAAGTCATGGTTTTAACCAAAACTAGAAATGGGCCTTGGTTTTGAGATGCTATTTGCTTTATGATGTTGTTATTGCTTTGTATATGTTGAGAGGAAGAGTCAATGACATATTGAAGATATGTGTGAGAAGATAGTACTTAGGATAGGATCATGTCAACATAACATTATGCATTAGGTTTGGAAGTTTTCTACACTAAAATTGAAAAGGCAAAATGTGATATCATTGTTAAGAACTAAAACTTTGACAATTAGATCAAGAACAAGGAAGAAATTGGTATTCACAACTTCATGCAATGAAGAAAGAAACAACAACAAGACCAACAAGGATTGGATGTTGCACAAAGAAATAAAAGAGTTCCCTCATTCATTGTTCTCAATATCTTTTTTTTGCATGTGTTCATTCCATTGCTTGAATGTTGTAACAAAAGAGATTTTTGACATCTTTCATGAAAGACATGGTTGTAATAAGTAGTATAGAAAGTTGGCATTGGTTGAGAGGTATGTATAAATTAAAATGTCATGAAGAGTTGACTTACCCATCACATGGGGTTTGGAGAGTGTTGTACTTTCTACATAGAAGTATGCTATTCCATAATTAACAACTTAATGTTTTTGGCAAATGTTTTATATCCAATTAAGACTAAAACTCAAGTTTTAGTTTTAAAAACAAATGTAAGAGGATCCACACTTCAAATGTTGTAAGTAGGATTGTCATACATTTATGTGCCCTAAGCAATAGTTTGGGTATATCACCAGAACGGCCCAAAAGCCCTTCGCAGCCGTATGTACGATTGTGTATACATACATATTTGAGTTGCTTTGAGGGCTTTCCAAAAAAAAAAATGCACCCACCATCATACAACTCTTCAATATGTATGGTTGTAACACTTAATTTCTAACTAATTCAAATTTTTGAATATTGGTTGCTACTGTATTTGGTACCGTAGCTCCAAAGCCTAAGGGCCCTTCAAGGGTTAATCATATTTAGTTTGACATGAGGTGACAAAATTGGTGAACAATTTAACATACATTACATTAGGCATAGAGAATGTTTTTTGAGAAGTTAGATATCACAAGGTAGATTTGGTGAAAGGTCAAGACTATTGGGTAAATGAAGAAGCATGTTACTCATTGGCTTTGTCAAGTGACCCTTTAAAGAATAATAATCAAACCCATCAAAACCAAGAGGATACTTCTATTAGCTAAAATATGGACGTCATCAAGTAATAAAGATGTTTGTTTTTGCTGCATTGAATTTTACGCAATTTGAAAAAATCCTTCTGATTCCTTGAATTGGAACAAAAAAAAAAATTCCATTGAGAAAGAAGAAGGTATATCTGCACAAAAGGTGAGAAAGCTTGAGTAATCCTTATTCATAAAGAAAGCTAGTGCTATATGTTAGAGCTACTAATACTCTACATGGTTGTTTTATTTGCAAATGCAACATTTATTCACACATATATCTTTCTTTTTCTTGAATATTTGATTGTACATAACCTACAATTATGATGATGTTAAAAAGACTTTTGATGAATAATAGTTTCTTTTAGAAACTTTCACTTGCAATTATTAAATAACTATGCCATGTCTCTAAAATGCAATAAATTTAAATAAAGAACAGCTTTGAAAGTGCAACATTACAAAACATGATGCTTTGTGATAGAAACGCGCAAATAGTTAGGTACTCAAAATGTTTAAATGTTCATAATTAACTATGCAAAATTCAAGTGTCTAGCCCTCATGCAAAAATTCAAAATTCTCAATAAGCATGAAAATTCAAAATTCTCTATTATAAAGCAACATGTGTCAGCATCTATTGTTTGTCAGTCACCTCAAATTTGAACTTTAAAAAGAGCACGAGAAGGAAAGGAAAAGATACTCAAAGAGAGGGTGAAAAGTCATTTAAATTTGAGGGGGAAGAGAGAGAAAAAAGGCATGGAAAGGAGGGTAAATTATCAAAATTATTAAAAGAGGAATGGAGCAAAGCTCGGACAAAGCATACTCATATATGTATTATTATTTCTCATGTTTCTAATATAATACAATCTATGTAACTCATTAAAAAAATTGAATTGCTAAGATTCTTAGCATTGATTTTGAAAAGTGTAATAAGTTAACTCATTTTAATTAGTCTCCTAAATAAATGAAAGAATAGGAGAAAAACTTATATTTTGGATGGAGGTTTTCCAAGCAAGTAGAGAGAGGGCAACTTTTGCTTATCGCCCGGATTATAATGACCGGTTTCAACAATGGAACTGGATTCCAGCCAAAATGTGTCACCCTGCAGATAACATTGGATTTTCCAAAGAGAAATGTTGTGGGATTACCATGTACACAACCCATTTTGCAGATTTATCGAAAGCTTGGGAACGAGGAACAAAGTTTGTTCCCAAGCATCACTTCCAAACGTATGACATTGCAGCCACGGATCCCAAGCTGAGACAATTAATCAAAGATGATTCCTATCATAAATGGCTTGAAAATGAAGCTAGTCGATCTCCCAAAGCCCATTGGGTATGGCGAAACCAACGGAGACAAACCCTTGGAGGACACACACGGTTGTACAAAGGCCCCACGGTTAAACCCATGCCTAAACAATTCCAAAACACCTATAGGCGTGAACGGAGATAATGCCATTTTATGTATCAATTTATCAAAGAATCAAGCTTATAATTTGTTATTAGTTCTTTTTAAAGAAGTATAGTGATAATTAGATAAGGTCAATGCTAGACAAGGAGAAAACATCAATCATATCCAAGCGTTGACCATAAACAAACACTCCATTTAAACGGGTGTAAAACACACCAAAAAGAAACAATGGCACCTTGACACTATTCAAATGTCTCTTGTACAAAAGTTGACCTTATCCAAGCATCATTGTATATGAATCTTTATCTTATAAAGTGTGGGTTGTTTGTTTGTTTGTCACACAATACTAAAAAATTTCTATTAACATGATCAAATGTTCAAATTTTTTTAGTTTAAAGTATTGAGTGTCAAGCATTAGATGTATGTTTGTCACCCAAGTTTTGAAATTCAAAATGGGAGGGGGGGAGGAAAAAGCAAGGAAAGGGAGGGTCAAACGTCATTGGAAATTTGGTGGGGGAGGCACAAAAAAATGGAGGGAAAGGGAGGATGGAAAAAGGAAGGAAAGAGAGGAACAAATTTTGGATCAAACAGTGAAGACACACACGAGAGTGATCAGAGAAGAATTGTTTGATGATTAGAAAGAGGAGAACCTCTGTATATATGTACATTGGTGACCTAATGGTGACCTAATGCCGGTCAACCTACTTAGATGATTTACATTTTAGAGGGATGTAACCCTAATTTCTATTTGTACACGTATCATGCTGTGGTGTAAATGCTAATAACAAGTTGAACAAGAGAATTGAAGGAAAGAGAGAAAAGAGAAAAGCAAGTGGGACATTGCAATTTGCAAAGCACGTGAAAGGCATACTTTTATATACTTGTATGATTCTATTATAAAGCACAAGGTGTTAGTTTGTCACAAAACAATTATAAAGCATCAAATGTCAAGCACGGACAAAATTCTCTCGTATAAAGCATCATATGTCTATATTTCATTGAAAATTTGAAATCAAGAGAGGGTTGGAGGGAGAGTAGACAAGGAAAGAGATGGTGAAAAGTGAGGGTGAAAAGTCATTGATAACTAAGAGAGAGTTTGTCTGCCTTTGTGTGTAGAGGCTAGAGATGAAATTGATGTACTTAGCACAAACAAGTTGTTGCAAAAGAAAAAAATAGAAAAACATCAAGATGACAAACTAAATATTTCAATGTAAAAGAATAACTAACTTAATCTTGTAAGTACTTCTGTTTGTCCCAATAGAGTGGTGAGCTTTTGCTAAAAAATCCTAGTGAAAATTGTCTATGTGGTAGCCTCAATTGGCTAAGCCATTACAAGGGATTTGGACCCCCAAATGGGCTGTGAGTTTTTCTATTCCCAATTTTGGGAACCAACCCTTGCTGGTCGTCAAAAAAACTAATTAAAAAAAAAAATCTTAGACAAAAATAAGATTTTAAAAAAATAAAATAAAATAAAATAATACAAGCTGACATGGTCGCCCTAATGCCAGCCTGGCCAGCGACAGACTACCCATGTGGGAGGTGTTCCCAAAGTTCCTATGAATTTGGGGAAAGGGGCCTTTTTGGGGTCCAAATCCCTTATAATGATTCATGTATTTTGGCTGAGGTTTGGCCTTTGCAATAGTGCAAATACAGAGGACTACAATTCCATGATTATAGGTGTAGAAACAAATTAGTGGTCATGGATCTCCTCATTTACTATAAATATTCATTACCATTTTATTTTTTATTAATAAATTTAAAAAATCATTTATTATTGCATTTTTTGAAATATTTAAGTTTAAGGCTCCAAGCTCATGAAATTCACGCTGAGGGCTCACAAGCTTGCCGCTCTAGGCTTGCATGCTAGCGCCCTTGGAGGGCACCTCGGATTCCAAGGAGCAAAAAGGGGTAACTTGCAAAACCAAAAAAAAAAAAAGAGAAAGAAATAATATTGAAAATAATAATAATAAAAATAATTTGTAGGGAGCACTTTGCAAAACCCACAATGGGCCCAAGATGACCTCTTTGGTTCCGAGGAGGACCCTAAGACAAGAAGAGGTAACTTGTAGAAACTCAAAAAAAATATTTGAAAAAAATTTGTTTTGAAAAAAAATAAAAAAATAAAAAATAAATAAATAAATATATATATATATATATATATATATATATATATGTAGGAGGGCACTTTGGATTCCGAGGAGGGTCCCAAGACAAGAAGAGGTAACTTGTAAAAACTAAAAAAACTAAAAAATTAAATTTGGAAAAAAAATTGAAAAAAAATAAATGTATAAAAAAATAAATTAGGAGTGCTTCTCGGATTCTGAGGAGCACTTTGCAAAACCCGTAATGGGGCCAAGATGACTTCCTTGGTTTCAAGGAGGGTTCTAAGCCCCCTCCCCTCCCTATTTGGTCCAAAGAGAGGGTTTGTAGTGTGCAAGTGAACTTGTAAATATTAGTATATCATAGCTTGAAGCTTCTTTGAAATGTGAGGTTTTTTTTAATGTCCTATTTATGCACATCTATTCATTAAATATTCAAAACTCACATCATAATCTCATTCATTGGATGATAATTGGATGGATAATGGATGAATGATTGGATGAATGTTTTTTTATCATGGATGACTGATATTCATTCTTCATCTGTTTCAAATTTCCTTTCATGTGCATTAATTAGAATTTCTACCATTTTTGCCTTTACTACCCTTATTTGGACAATGCATAAATTTATAAGAGCTCTCTTTCCCCAAGTTATTTGATGATTTTTTCATTTTAAGAGTTATTCTATTACTATTTTATGGGCTACTTTCATTTTTTATTATTCAAAAATGAATATTTTTTAGTAAAATGTGAACACTCATTGCTCAAATCTAACTGCTCACTGCTCATTGCTCAACGCTCACACTTTAGCTGCATTAGCTCTGATACCATGTTAGAATTAGGAGAGCTTGAGCATATTAGTGTAAATTGTATTCATAATGATGTAACTTACATCACTCATAGTGAATAAATTAGTGTCTAGTGTTCTTTTGGATAGACACACCTTTTTTGTCTATGATGCACCTTTTCGGTCTATGATGTACAATTCTCTAGTATACTATATGTATGTTATATTTCTACATATGTCTAACAGATGCTCTTATCGCCTTATTATCTAAAGAGTTGTTTCCGTTCCTAACTCATTATTGTTCTGTGGTATGCTGATGATATTTGCACCGGAAAATAAATCCACCAAACAATTCATCTGGCTAAGCAAGTGTCAGTACACCCTAACATATCACTTTAGAACATTGAGGAAAAGGAAGATTTTATGATATTTGTCATTTTGCTCCATTAAAACCAAAAAAATTAAGTTCAAATACTAAAATATTAATTTATTGAGTATTAATGATTCATAATAAAACTACTATTAGTATTGGACAACCTTGGTTAAAAAATGCAATAGCAAAAGGAAAAATTTTACATTCACATCTTGAAAACAAAATTATAGTTTATAAAGTGAATTCAAAAAAAAAAAACAAGACGTAAGTTTGGACATTGACAAATTTCAGCACAATTTGTAGTAGATTCAATCTATTTAGACGAAAAAGAAATATGTAAATAAACATATATATAAAAATATTTAAGAATACAAAATAAAATATGAATTAAAAAAATTAAAAAATCTACATTTAAAAGGAATTTTTATTTATGGCCGTTCCAAAAAAGCGTACTTCTAAGTTGAAAAAAAAATCTGTGAAACTATATGGAGAGAAAAAGCAAAAGAAGCTAAATTAAAAGCTTTTTCTTTAGCTCAATCTATTTTAACAGGCCGTTCAAAAAGCTTTTATTACACAACAAATGAAAAAATTCTAAGATATCTCAATAATATTAAATAATACAATATTTTTAATAAATAATTAAAAATTACTAATATAAATACAAAAATATATTTCTCAATAACATATTATTAAAAAAAGTTAAAAGAATCCAAAATTTACCATAAAATAAAAAAAATTATTAAAAAATTAAAAATCTTCAATCTAAATGTAAAGAAGGACATGAACTTTTTGTTCGATGTATGCCTAATTTATTTGAAACTTTTCCAATAGTTTTGGTAGACAAAGAAGGAATTGTTAGAGCTGATGTTCCATTTAGAAGAGTTGAATCTAAATATAGTGTTGAACAAGTTGGTGTAACTATCAAATTTTACGGTGTTGAACTTAATGGAGTAAGTTTTAATGATCTAGCTACTGTAGAAAAATATGCTTAACGTGCTCAATTAGGTGAAATTTTTGAATTTGAATGTGCTACTTTAAAATCAGATGGTGATTTTTGTAGTAGTCCGTGAGGTTGGTTTACTTTTGGTCATGCTACATTTGCTCCTTTTCTTTTTTGGTCATATTTGGCATGGTGCTATAACTTTATTTAGAGATGTTTTTGCTGGTATTGATCCAGATCTAGATGCACAATTAGAATTTGGAGCATTTCAAAAATTAAGAGACTCTACTACTAAAAAACAAACAATTTAAATTAATTTAATAAGTTTTTTCTATCTTTTTTAGTAAATAAATAAATTTAATTTAACAAAAAATAACATATTGATTATTTATTTTTTCCAAATTTTTTAAAGAAAATCTATTTTCAATTAGTATGAAAGCTATCTGTATAATTCTCACTTTTAATAAAATCTATGGAAGCATTGGTTTATTCATTTTTATTGGTAGGTACTTTAGGAATAATTTTTTTTGCTATTTTTTTTGTGAACCATCTAAAATTCAGACTAAAGAAAAAAAAATCTTTCTTTCAGCTCTTTTTCTAATAGCAGGTTGGTTACATTTACAACCAAAATGGAAACCAAGTGTTTTGTGGTTTAAAAACGCAAGCAGGAGATGTTTGAGCTTATATTCCTACAAACGTTATTTCTATTACCAAAGAATAAATATTTTTATCAGTAGATTTATTTAATGCAAGAATTTGTCCCGCAATTAATGTAGGTATTTTTGTGTCTAGAGTAGGATTTGCAGCTCAAATTAAAGCTATGAAACAAATAGCTGGAAAGTTGAAACTAGAACTAGCTCAATTTGCAAAATTAGAAGCATTTGCACAATTTGCATTGGACCTTGATAAAGCTACTCAAAACCAATTGGCAAGAGGTCAACAACTATGCAAATTACTTAAATAATCTCAATCATCTCCTTTATCTGTAGAAGAGCAAGTAGCAACTATTTATATTGGAGTAAACGGATATTTAGATATATTAAAAGTTGATCAAGTAAAGAAATTTCTTGTTCAATTACGCGAATATTTAATTACTAATAAACCTCAATTTACGGAAATTGTACGTTCTACTAAAAAATTTACAGAACAAGCTGAAAGTATTTCAAAAGAAGCTACTAAAGAACATACAAAACTGTTTTTACTTCAAGAAGAAAAATAAAAATTCAAATATTTTTTAGTAAAAAGAAAAAAAAACCAATTTTTTTTTGGCTTTTTTTCTTTTTACTAAAAAACAAAACAAGCAAATCTTTTAATAAAATAAAAAATATTAAATTTAGGTTTTAAAATATTTTTTTACTTAGACTTTTTTCTCAATGTAAATATTACATCCAATAGGATTTGAACCTATACTGGAGGTTTAGAAGACCTCTATCCTATCCATTAGATGATGGACGCTAATTAATTGTTTTTTTATTTTTATTTTTTAAAAACACTAAAAGTGAATAATTACTTTTTTCATAAAGAAAGTTAATTATTTGCTTTTAATGAAGAGAATAACAGGCGAATAGTGGGAATTGAAACCGCATCATTAGCTTGGAAGGCTAAGGGTTATAGTCAACATTTTTATTTTATTATTGCCTCTATTTCAAAACGGGACATGAAATTTTAATATCATATGGCTCCTTTATGAACTAGAATTTTTTTTCTATTATATTATATTCCAATAGATTCATACCATTTATGTTAATTTTTTTATTAAATAACTTTCTAGATGATCCTTTTACAAAATTAAAAAAGTTTGTAATTACTTTGTTCTTTATTTCTAGTAAAAGAAATCATTAGGAAAATATTTTTTAGTGAGCTTTAATAAAAGTATTAATAAATTTAGCAAACTAAGCTTATTATTTTAAAGCTAAATTGCTTTAATTTTTAATTTTTTAAATTTAATTAAAGATTTAGTTACAAAAAAAAGTATTTTGGATTTCTATCCATAGATTTTTAGCTCAATAAAAAAAATTCCGTGTTGTTTTTTTGGTTTTATTATCATAGGAATTCTGCTTTTTTCTTTTAAAAAGAATTTTATAAGAAAGATTTTATTTAGAAATAAAGTTTTGGTCCAAAAAATTTAAACTAATAAAATGGCTTTTATTAATTCTGTACCAGTATGGGGAGATTTACAATCAAACAATAAAAAATTATAGTTTATTCCAAAAAATTTAAATAATAATAATAAAGAATTTTTAAAAACAAAAAATGTACATATTTTAAGGAATCAAACAACAAAATATTATTTACTTTAATAATAGTAGCATTACCTACTTTATTTATTGGTTTTTTAGGTGCTCCTTTTCCAGAAGGACAATCTGGATATGATTTATTATCTCAATGGTTTTATCCAATTTTTAAAAACTCTTTTGAAATAGCCACTGGAAACTGGTTAGAATTTGGATTAAATGCTATTAATTCTTTAACTATAGTTGTTATTAGAACACTTTTAGCTTTTATTTTATATGGACCTGTTTCATTTTTTCCACAAAACTTAGAATTTTTTTTTGAACTTTTTTTAAATATTTTATTTTTTATTTTTTATAAAATTGATCTTATTTTAGAGGTTATATAGATTTCTATTATGATATAGTTTTTGTTAAAGGTACACGATTATTAGCTCAGTTTTTGTTAATTTTTGATGAACGCATAATTGTGGTATTGTAAATGGATTTGTTATTCTAATTTTGTTTGGAGGAGAAAGTACAAAACATTTAGAAGGCGGAAGAATATTTTCTTATTTATTTGGATTAATTTTAGGTATAATTTTACTGTCCTATATTTTAGTTGTTTCTTGGGCTATGTTTTGGTTTATGGTCAAATGAATGAGCCACTTGGAGCTCGTATGAGAGTAGGATTAATTGCTTTAACAATGGCTGAGTATTTTTGAGATGTTAATAAACAAGATGTACTTTTATTTATTGATAATATTTTTTGTTTTGTTCAAACCGGCTCAAAAGTTTCTGCTTTATTAGGTAGAATGCCATCTACTGTAGAGTATCAACCAACTTTAAGTACAGAAATGGGGACTTTACAAGAAAGAATAACTTGAACAAAAGAAGGATCTATTTCTTCAATTCAAGCAGTTTATGTACTTGCAGATGATTTAACTAATCCACCTCCTACGACAATTTTGCACATCTAGATGCAACTACTGTATTATCCAGAGGACTAGTAGCCAAAGGTATTTATCCAGCAATAGATCCATTAGATTCAACTTCGACTATGCTTTAGCCTTGGATTGTAGGCAAAGAGCATTATGACACAGCTCAAGGAGTTAAGCAGACATTACAATGCTATACAGAATTACAGGATATTATAGCTATTCTTGGATTTGATGAATTATCAAAAGAAGATAGATTGACTGTCGCAAGAGCACGAAAAATTGAACGTTTTTTATCCCAACATTTTTTTGTAGCAGAAGTATTTATAGGTTCTCTAGGTAAATATGTTAGTCTTATTGAAACTATTAAAGGTTTTCAAATGATTCTTTTTAGAGAATTAGATAGTTTTCATGAGCAACTTTTTATTTAGTAGGTAATATTGATGAAGCTACTGCAAAAGCTGCAACCTTACAAGTGGAGAATGGATAAAAAATTGACCCTAAATCTTTGTGTAATGGCTCCAAATCAAATTGTTTGGAATTCTAAAGTACAAGAAATTATTTTATCAACAAATAGTGGCCAAATTGGTATATAACCTAACCATGCGCCACTTTTAATAGCTTTAGATATAGGAATTATAAACATACAACTAAATGGAGGAAATGAATCAGATCCTCCCCCTTGGATTTGTCTAGAGATTCATGGATCTTCTCAAGCTCACTCAATTAAGCATGTTGTACGCAAAGAAGTTCTTTTTGAACTTGTAGATGTTCTTGGAACATCTTCTCCCCAACTTTCATGGCCTAGTTAGGAACTTAGGGTGATGCATTGTAGGTTCCAAATCTTTGCCTTCCAAGTAATGGATCTTCTATTTCTAATTCAAAATCTAAAAAGCCTGAGAGATTGTACACTAAGTTAGGAGTAAATTATGGGTCTAAGCTAGAGGGATTTCACAAAATATATTAGGGAATTGCACTAACCAAAAAGCCCGGGGATCACTTAGCTCATTGTAGAATTGATTGTAAGAGTATAGATGTCAAAACAAACATATACTACTGAGTAAAATATAATATTGATCCAGAAATTAAGTTTACAATGAATAAGTGTTTACTTATATATTAATCTTTGTCTAGCTTTTACTTTAACTAACTAAAAGTAAAAGTTCTTTTACTTTAAGTTCTATCTTTGAACTGAAGTTATCTTAGACTAGCGAGTGTACATCTGAGCTTCTAACTGGGCTTAGCCCATGACATATGCCTCCTCCTCCTCCGTAACTAAGAATGGAGGAGAAGATCTGCCCAAGGAACAACTAAACCTGCATTGCGCAAGGAGCGCTCATAATCATCCAAGGCCACTGCATCTTGCAAATGACGTAATGGTTCCCAAAAGGGCTCGGGCCAGCCAAGCCATTTCACAAGTAATTGCCAACTACGTCCTTGGCGCCGATGTCGCAATACCCGTTCAATTGCGTACTCGCCGTCATTATCAGTTGAGGCATTTGAAGGATCTAGTGGATTGTGCAAAACAATACCAGGCTCATTATCATGTGCCAATTGAGAAGGCAAAGGATCCGCTCCTGCCTTCTTAACCAAACTCATATGGAAAACATGATGAATACCGGGAGGAGTATTCAAACGAACCGCATGTGTACCAACACATTCAAGCACGCGATAAGAAAGGGCAATCCAATCGAGCTTCTTGATCGGCCGTGTTGTATTGATGTTCTTCAATTTCAACCAGACACAGTCACCTGGATGGAAGACTTCGGCCACAGAACGTCGTACGTTAGATTAACGTTCTTGATTTTCTTGCGCAATTGCCATTGCTGTTTTCGCTATATCAGCACTATGACTCCATTGCTCAACAAGCTTACGTCCCTTCTCCGCCGGTGATAAAGAAGATCCTTGCTCCTCAGGTATGGTAAAATCCATGAGAGATTGATGAAAGCCGTGAGTCATAAAAAATGCTGACATACCTGTGGACTGCGTCACCCGATTATTCAATGCCATCATTGCTATTGGCAACTGAAGAGCCCAATCGTCTTGTTCAAATGCAGTGAAGATGCGAAGGTATGTCTCAAACTCTTGATTGGCACGCTCCGTTGTACCGTCCGTCTCTGAATGAAAGGTTGTCGACAATCTCCGTGTGATTCTCAGCAATCGGCACACTTCTCCCCACATCATACTCACAAATTGACTTCCGCAGTCGGAAACAATTGTGGTCGATAGTCCGTGATGTTGAAAAACTTGCTCTAAGAGTTTTTGAGCCACATCAATAGCACGAATTTCCTTCATTGGCACAGCAATGATGGATTTGGACAAACGGTCCGTTACAACTAAGATATTTGTATAAGTGTTACTTGATGCCAAGCCGGTAATAAAGTCGATAGAAAGTTCCGTCCATATCCGTGTGGGAATTGGTAAAGGTTTTAATAAACCTTGCTTTTGTTCACGCCAAATCTTAGATTTTCCACAGACATTACAATTTTGTACAAATCTTTGGACGTCTTGAGTCATTCCAGGCCACGTATATTTGTGTGCAAGCAAGTCTCGTGTTCCTTCACAACCTGGATGTCTAGCCAATGGTGAGTCATGAATAGACTGAATCAATCGCGTTCAAAGTGGTTCGTATGCCGGTATCCATATTCGTTCACGCCAACGTAGTCGATGGGCTCCATCTACAGAGCATTCACTAATTGTGATCGGTAGGCCCCATTCTTTTGGTAGTCGGCGTTTGCCATCCATAACAGCCTTTTGCATCTTCCAATATCGATGATTTGTTTTGAGTCCTACATCCCACAATGCAATCATCTCTGCATCTGCAAGTAGACATATGGGACGTGGTGTCATCATTGACTCCGTAGCCGCGATTTCCTTTTCCAAATCCGCATCGCCATCTTTTATCCATGCGGATTTTGCAACCACTTTCAAAGCGTTACCATCTCCTTCTAATAGTTGATGGTGTCGGTTCATGATCCGATCATCATTCATATTGTTGGGAGTGTCTTGTTCGCGACGGGAAAGTGCGTCTGATTGAGTTTGCTCACTTCCAGGTTTATGCACTATCTCAAAGCTAAAGTCATTCAACTCATAAGCCCAACGCATTTGCCGCTCTCCCAAATATTGCTTCTTTCGGAAATAAGCCAAATTACAATGGTCCGACCATACCTCAAAATGTTGTCCAGCAAGCTCCGTACGCCATTCACAAATGCAACGAACAACTGCTAACATCTCCTTGTCATGAATTGGATAGTTAGATTCGGCTGAACTGTGTTTCTTCGAAAAATAAGCAACCGAATGCCAAAGTCCATCCACCTTCTGCATCAAAGTGCCACCAACCGCATATCCAGAGGAATCACATTCAATTGCCGTTTCCAATTCTGGGGTCCATTTTGCTAATACTGGTGCATTTACCAAAGCTTCCTTCAACCGATCAAATGCAAGTTGATAATCCGATGTCCAATTGAAAGGTTGGTCTTTTCGCGTTAATCGAGTAAGTGGTTCTGCAATATTTGCATATCCATCTATAAATTGTTGAGAATAATTGCAAAAGCCCAAAAAACCACGGACTCTTTTCACCTTCTTTGGCGGCTCCCATTTCTGAATGGCTTCAAGTTTTTCCGGGTCAGCCCGCAATCTCTTACCAGTTTCTACCAGATATCTAAGATACTTAATGTTACTAGCTTCAAACTCACTTTTATCAAAATCAAGTTGAAGCCTGCTTCAGTAAGTTTACGAATGATCCTAAGCACAGCGTCGCGGTTTTTTTTTTTTGGGTATCACTATAAATGACCACATCATCTATATATGCAGAACTACATACATCTAGTTCGTCTTAAAGTACCCAGTTGATGTATCGCTGAAATGTTACGGGTGCACCAGTGAGCCCAAATGGCGTGACTAACCATTTGTATAGACCAAAACGTGTGTTGAACGCCGTCTTTCACTCATCACTTTCTTTGACTCGTATTCGATGAAATGCAGAGATGACATCAACCTTCGAGATGTATTTGGCTGTAGCAATAGTCTTCAATGTCTCGTCAATGCGCAGGATCGGATAGCTGTCCTTTTGACTTATCTCGTTCAATCGACGATAATCAACACAAAATCGTAATCCTCCACCAGGTTTCTTAACAAATATCACTGGGGCTGCTGCAAGCGAATTGCTTACACGTATGAAGCCGTTGTCCAACAATTCCGTCAGAGTCTTGCGTAGTACTAATAGCTGATCCTTGGACATTTGGTATAATGGCATTGCAGAGATGTCGTCGTTGGTCTTCCCTTCAACAAGATTGATTTTGTGATCGACCCCTTTCCTGTGTGGCAGCAACGACTTCGCGTCTTGCCGATCGAAGGCATCAATAACTGGCATCAACCAATCTAGAGCATGTTGCGCAGGATCCTTGTACACCTTCTGTTGGAGCGCCTTTTGAATGTCAACCAAGCTAGCAGTAAAAATTTGTACAGGTTCATCGCTAGCTTGCAAAGTCCGGATTGTTGCTGCCTGTATTTCCCGAATTGGTTCCGATATAATGGGTCAAGTCTTGACGATCATCTTGAAAGGCTTCCGAATGCAAACCTCATCTTTAGCAGGTCGAATGCTAGCGTCATGTCGCTCCATCCAGCCTTTTCCAAAAATGACATCATCAATTTGTCCGGGAATAACATATGCAACAATCCTTTCTTCTATATCGTTGATATCAACTTTAAATGTTGCTATGCGTTGAATCATAGGTTGCTCCTTTATGATTGTAACTTGTTCGAGGGGTCTTGGTTCAATTGGTGAAGAATCTAATCCGTTTTTCTTAACAAATTGCTCAGACACAGTTGCGAAGCATTGGCATCCAGAGTCGCATAAAGCACGAGTGGATAAAATTGAATTGATCAAAATATCAATGTACATACCATTCGTGTCAAGATTCTTATGTGAACGCCAACTTTTCAACTTCAACAACTTGCCTACACGCTTCCGACTGAGTCTTTTGCCGGAAGCTACTCGTTTTTCGACTCCTTTTCAGAGTCAGAAGTCTCCACCTCTTTGACCTCCTTTATGACAACATTACTCTTCTTTTTGACTGCGCGCACCTTTGTGGTCTTCTCCACGTCTTCTTTTTTAATTTTTTCTTTGGCATCACCCTTCTTTGACAAACAATCGTTCGCGCGGTGGGCACGCTTCAAACATAAAAAGCATCGATCTTCCTGTCAGCACTTTTCTTGTTCATCCGGCGTTAGGCGTCTTCAAAGCTTTCCTACTTGAATGGTAGGCGTCCAATCCATCTCATCTCTACCGGGCCACACGTGATATGTTGTTGCCATCGGGGATGCACGGCCTTTCTGATACTGAAAGCAATTGAGTTGAGAACCAACTACCAACAAAGCCTGCACAAAAGTGCCGTAATGAACATACGTGACGGGCCCGATCATCGCGCGTTGCATCTCCACGTTGAGAGCACCTTGAAGATATCCAATTTTCACCATGTCAGGAACCATGGTAAGCTGACTTTCATCAAGCTCTTTCTCAAACTTGGGCAAAAACGTTGCAAACGATTCTCTGCCTTGCTTCATTGCTTGAAGCCTATTCAACGCCCGTGCCACTGCATTTGGGTCGATAAAAACGCTGTCAAGATGCTGAACAAAAGTACTTGCATCACAGCCCGGTTGGTTTTGGTAGAATGATACTACCATTAACTGCGCTTTTGCCTCCATCCTAGTGAACAAATACGCCGCTTGGTCTTGGGGTGTCCCGAGTACTGCCCCATCAATTCGAAGCTTGTTATCAACTTCAACCTTCCACATCGGATAGCTCTTCCGACTACCATCAAATTTTGAGATGTCCGGCAATTGTTTATGCAACACAAGAGCAGTAACTTCATACTGCTGTTGTTGCAAAGATTGCGGCATCATCTGTGACGAAGATGGACCTTCCAATTGCTTTTCAGCTTGTTGTGAAGCAGCAAGTTATGAACGCAACCTCATAATCTCCTGTCAATAGTCCTCCTCCGTATATTCTTTTTGCTGCTGCTGCTGCAAGATCTCCTCGTTGGAAAGCGCGTTGTCCCCCATCTCCAAAAAGTAGACACGCCTCAACCAACGTCTTCAAGCTTCGCAAAGCTTTCCTTTGCGTCCCAGTTTTGTAGTTGTCTCTTATCGTTACTACGAGGGTGGATAAAGTCCTAAATCAACTCGTCCAAGTTTTGCCGTTTGAAAAGCAAGGGTGGATTAAACCCCTTTAGAGAGCAAATTTCTGGATTATGTAAGAGTATAGATGTCAAAACAAACATATACTACTGAGTAAAATATAATATTGATCCAGAAATTAAGTTTACAATGAATAAGTGTTTACTTATATATTAATCTCTGTCTAGCTTTTACTTTAACTAACTAAAAGTAAAAGTTCTTTTACTTTAAGTTCTATCTTTGAACTGAAGTTATCTTAGACTAGCGAGTGTACATCTGAGCTTCTAACTGGGCTTAGCCCATGACATTGATGTGCGGTATAATATAGCAAAGACGAGAGTAAGGATTTTATTCATTTGAGATAAAAATTATATCAAACTTACAAATAAAGAAGAGAACATTCGAAGTCCTAAATCAAATATAAATAATATAGGTGCATTTGAAATCTAAAGCATTAATTTTCTTTATAACTAATATAGAAGCACAAGATTTGAAGTTGTCATATGCACAAGACTCTATTTATTATGGGTTTATACATGCAACAAGGTACTTGAGGGGCCATGCTATATTGGATAAAAAGTCAAAGCAAAAGTGACTTAACAAAAATAATATGAGGTAGAAAAAATCAAAATTTAAAACCAACCAAAGTTTCATATCCTATATTATAGCAAAAAGTAGAATGTCAAAATCAAATATAAATTAAAACCCACCATAAATGTTTAACAAAAAAAATGGGGAGTGAAATAAATATCAAAATTTTGAATAAACAAAAGTGCCATAACTAGGGTCAAAAAAAAAAAAGGATGTGAAAAAAATTCAAAATCTAACATCAATCAGGGCACCAACCAACCCGGGCACCAATTGACCTAGACACCAACCAAAATGTCTTAAAAAAATTTGAGTTAAAAAATTAATTAATTTTCTTAGAATATTATATTCTGCCCATCAAATATTTGCTTAAGTGCAAAAAGACAAAGGGGTAACTTTGGTTATAGTGTCATAGATCACTCTATTAAAAAGCAAAAGGATAACCTTGCATTTTAGTTAATTTCATTGAACGCTCTAAAAAAGTGCAAATGGCAAAGATTTGATCCTAGATTTTGTTTGAGTTTGAATGGATTTAATTGCAAAATAAGGGTACTTGGAGGCACCTCTAGAAGCTTAGTTGGTGCCTAGTAAGCTTTTGGAGGTGCCTCTAGGTACCCCTGTTTTGCAATTAAATCCATTTGAACTCAAACAAAATCTAGGATCAAACCTTTGTCATTTGCACTTTTTTTGGTTCTTGGGCTTTTATTTAGCACCAGCAATATTAGGTCCTACGTGTGATTAAACTATAGCTTTCAGTAGTCAATGCTAACCAATTGCTATGTTAAAATTGAAAAATTGCACTACATTGAAAATTGGAGTTTTAGTGTATTGAGTTGAATTTTGAGGTCATGTTTGATGACAACGCAAGAGCATTCAAAACATTGTCATTGCTTACATTGAAGACAGCAAGTTCCAATGAGGTGGAGGCTTTGTTTCTTTTCTTTGTGTAGCCCCTAAACATTGGGTTGGTCACAACAACCAACCCCTCTATAGTGTTTTACAATGGTGTGGCAAGTGCCCATCCATTATAATACTGTTTCAAAAAATTACAAAAGTCAATAGTTCATGGTGCCTACATGAAGATTGCAAAAAGAGCAGCATGGGACCTAACACCGTTTCTTTGAATCTTCTCACAATTTGGGTTACCTAAAGTATGAGTGCATTTGGTGACGTTTTTACCTTCCATGATGAACCATGTATATATGATCACTTTTGAAAAAAAAATCAAATGAGAAATGGCTTTTTTCCACTGTATACAAGATATTCTAGTATGTGGTGGACATTTTTTGTCCACATTGGTGCTTAGAGGCTAGGGATGAAATTAATGTACTTAGCACAAACAAGCTGTTGCAAAAGAAAAAAATAGCAAAACATTAGGATGAGAAACTAGATATTTTGATGTAAGAGAATAATTAGCTTAGCTTTGTTATGGACTTTGGTTTGGCCCACTAAAGTGATGAGCTTCTGCTAAAAAACCCTAATGGAAATTGTCTATGTAGTAGCCTCAATTAGCCAAGCATTCAAGTATTATGGTTGGTCTAGCCTTTGCAATAGCACAAATAGAGTGGATTACAAATCCACGGTTATAGGTGTAGGAAAAAGTTTGTGGTCATGGGTCTCCAAATTTACTAAAAATAGTCATTACTTTTTTCTTTTTGATAAATTACTTTAAAAAAAACATTTATGTTTGCATTTTTGAAATATTTAAGTATAAGGCTCCAAGCTCATGAAATTCACGCTTGAGGCTCAAAAGCTCGCCGCTCTAGGCTTGCATACTAGTGTTGTTGCTTGGCAATATCATAAATCCTCAACCTCTTTACAAGATCACACAAATTTAGCTAAAGTACAAAAAATTGTGCCTGTCTTACTCTTCAAGAAAGAAAAATTACATATTTTATGACAAGCTTCTTTTTACAAGTTGAAAAAGTTTGCAAGTTGTTGCTTAACACCTAAGCGCCCAATCGACCATTTTTTGGTTGCTACCCGTTTTTCTTGGGCTGCTCTAGATGAAAATAACTTTTTTCAAAAAAAACTTTTTCTTGTAATAGAAAATCAAGTCTACTTTCCAACTTAAATTGAGTCTTGTCTAATTAAGTTAATCTCCACCAAGGAGAATCTTTCAAAGACAAACACTTCAATATTTGCTAGTGTTGTAAAATTTACTATTTCAAGAAACTAATGATGTTCTCTCCTTTCAAAATATTTCATTTTTGAAGTTTAGGATAGAATGTCTATTTTAAACCAATCCTACCAAATTTTGAAATCTATGAGTAAAGCTTGAAATTTTGGTGAATATTAAATGGTAAATGCTTCTAAATTCATTACATTAAAATTCAATTTTTTTTGAATGTTTGACCATATGGATAATTACTAAGCATTACAATTCTTTTTTTCTCTTTTGAAGCAAACTTCATCAAAGTTGCAAAAGTACCACTTTATAACACATCATTCTATGTTTTGCCCTTACCCCCTTGGGCTTTTAGTCCCTAAAGGACCAATTATCCCCTCGCAAGACAAATGGATTTTGGGCCTATACCTATAGCTAATCTACTTTTTGTGATTTTTTCAAACTTTTATTGAAGGTGGGAAATTCAAAGATCTAAGTGCGCATCTAATTTTTTCTTCATTCTGACAATAATTGAAGAAGTTATGCATGAATTTTTGAAAAAGGGGGAGGGCGCGCACTCCAAAAAAAATTCAAAATTGTATTTTTTAAAACAAAAATTTGAGATTGGTTCTTTAGATTTTTATATACTTGGAAATCTTTGAATCATTCAATTTTGATTGATGAGATGAAAGTTATGAGAAGTTTTAGTTTGCGGGTAGGTATGGGACTCCCAAACCTCCATTCTTTTAGCCCCTTGTAAACTTTGTTACTTTACTTTTTTTAATTCTTTGTGTTATTTTTTTTACTTTTTTTTTTCCAAGTTGTAGTAGACTAAGATTCTTTGGATTTTACTATTTGAATGAAAGTAATTTGGATTTCTAAATTTTACATAAGTCCTTCAACTTTGCCTAGTGTATATGCAAATTTCATGACCTTACAACATTGGAGGATTTTACAAAGTATGATTCACACCTCCAATTCATTTGAAAATTCTCCCACATTTACCTAACTTGGTCTTCTACATGGGAAAATTAAACCTCAACTTTGAGTAGAGTAGTTTTTTTGATATAAGAGAGGTCAAAGGCTTCTTAAATATTTGGGCAGTAGGGGATTTTTTTTTTTTCCACTTCAAATGTCATTATCTCACTCCTCTACCTCTAGAATGAGCTGAAAATTTTCCCACTAGTACCTCCCATAGTCTAGGGCAAGATCTTATGGTTAAAATTTCAAAAAAAAAATTTCCTACCTTTCTACTCATTCCCCCAAAAGTGTAGTTTTCATTGATTTTCAAAGAAAAAAGGGCTTGGTCCTTTAGGGGTTAGGGGTTAACCCCTAAAAGACTATTGACATTCCCTCTGGGGACAAATGGGATTTTGGGCATTTACCTATGGCTAAACTACTATGTGTGATTTTTTTCAAACTTTTATTGAAGGTGGGGAATTCAAAGACATATGTGGCCATCTAATTTTTTCTTCATTCCAACATTCGACAAAAAAGTTATACAAGAATTTATCAAAACTATGGGAGGATAAGCGGTTACAAAAATTCTTTAAAAATTACATTTTTTTAAATAAAATTCAAAATTGGTTCTTAAGATTTATATATATGTGGGATGCTTTTGAATCATTCAATTTCAAGTTATGAGGATTGTTAGTTTGCGGGTAGGTATGGTTTAATGAAATTGAATGATTCAAAGCTCCCCACATATATGTAAATCTAAAGAACCAATTCCAAAATTTTATTTTAAAAATATGTAATTTTTAATTTTTTTTTTAATTGCCCCTCCTCCCATAGTTTTGACAAATCCTTGCATAACCTCTTTGTTGAATGTTGGAATGAAGTAAATACTAGATGGCCATGTAGGTCTTTGAATTCCCCACCTTCACTAAAAGTTTGAACAGAAACTACACAAGTAGTTTAGCCGTAGATACATGCCCAAAATCCCATTTGTCCCCCAAGGGAACAATGGTCCTTTAGGGGTTAAGTAAGATTTTCCTAGGATACTTATCTTCCAAAACGTTTGTGAAAAAAGAATTATTATTCTATAAGTACTAGTCAGCCCAAAACCATTATGTTTGAGGGTTAAGCATTATATAGTGTCTGATTATGTAAAGGACATTACAATGATTTTAATATACAAATCATTTGAATATGCTTGAAAAAATTACACCTCTTTTTGGTTTTGTATATAAACTTTTCTCATGAAAAAATTTAGCATTTTGTTTTCAACAAATATCAAAATGTCTTTTTTAAGTGTATACGCAGAAAACTTGATTTTTTGAAATAATTAATCAATTGCAAAATCTTGAATCAAATTTTATTTGTAATATCCAAATATTTTTACATACTAAATTACCACTCTGTTGTATAAGGTAGATTGAATAATTATTCATGTGATAACGCTTAAAATTTTGTAATTTTTTAAAAGTATGTTGTGATTTAATAGAGTAATTATAGAAAAACCAAGATGTCATAAAATGTCAAAAGATAAAAAATCAGTATATTGAATACTCCAATAATTATTAAAGCAAAAAAATTACATGGGTATAAAAACAACATGACTTTTTCATGTGACAACAATTACAATGTAATTCTTTTCTTGTCTTTATAAAGTAATAAACATAGTTTGAATGGAACCTCAAAATTGGCACACATTTACTAGATTAGATTTTTTAAAATTTTAAACAAGCAGTCAATATTTTAGAGCAAAGTTTGAGCAAAAGTCTTTGTAAGAAAATAAGAGTTTTAATATATAGATTGAAAATTGCTTATATTCCAAGTAGAATCATAATTGACAATATGAAAGGACATAACTGATAACATCAAGCTTGCATTTACACACATTGATGAAATGTACACATTTAGCTATGAGGCAAGAAAATATTCCACCGTTTTTGTAATACAAGTGATATATGCAAATCACCAAAAAATTGGAATTCCATTAGAGAGTGGTGCTGTCATTTTAGTGTTAAGAAAAATTCTTGGGGATTTTTTGGCATCTAACTTGCAATTTTCATCAAATGTTACCTACATGACCAAGCTCTTTCAAATTGCTTGGCTAGTTTTGCAATTTTAGCACCCATCCAATTTTGTGCATAATCCATTTTTGTAGCTTCTTGCAAAGCAAAAGCAATGTCATTTATATCTCCTAATTGTCCAATCATATTGGAAACTTTATTTGAAACTATATCCAATACCTGTACAAACCATGACTAAGCAACAAATGAAACAAAAACATTTGTAAAAACTTATGTGTAAACATTGACTAAGGTTTTATTAGCAAATCTAATGAATTATTCTTGTTCCTAATTTTGGAAAGCTAATTTAGTCTTAGTTGGTTACCACATAAAAAAATCTTATCAAATTGATAAAACTCTTAACATTTCCTAAATTAATAAGCATTTGATTCATCCAATCTATGTTGATTGTGCAATTTATATGGAGTTGATTAAATGTTAGTGAAATGTTGGTATCATTGGCATTGATTGTATCTTACTTTAGCAACAATCAAATTGGTATATAATTATTAATATTTGATACTAAATATACACTACATTAACTCTTGTCCAATTTTCTTTTATATCAACATTGATATAATAGTACATAACTTTAAAGAAGTGAATGCCACTATGGCCTATACATAACTTCAAAGGATTGTCAAAGAAAGACAAAAAATTAGAAATCATAAAATTCAACTAACATTTTAAATTTTGTACATTTGATTTTCTTTGGATTGATCTTTAAATGTAAAACAATGCCACTTGCAATGTACAAAATCAATATGATCTATACACACATGTTTAGTAAAAGCTTGAAATAAAGATTAGAAAACGATTAAATCACATCCAAGTACCTGTTGAAGCCAAGGAATAATGCAATTTAAAAAACTTTGTTGTTGAAGAAATCTTTTGATACAACTCAAAAGTTGAAATATTGTAGTGGTTCTAAGTTGTTCCAAGACAGGGCCAGTGCAATCCATCAAGCGAACTAATAACAATTCATCATTGCTTCCAAGAATCTTTGAATAAGCTACATCCAAGCTACCTAGTTGAACACTCTTCATAGCTTGGCTCCACAACATCCAAAATGGTCCACCCGCCACCCTATGCAACTTTTGATCAATGTTGGAATCTTGATTAGCATGCCTATGATAATTGTAAGGCTTGCTTGGAAAAGCAATGCTTCGAATGGCAGCTATGGCTTCTTCTTTTGATGCATGCCATATGCCACGTGCAGATGGACCTTCTCCTTGTGGAGGCGAATCACCATCTTGATCACAAACTCTTCCGGTTTCCATTTGCTTTGTAAGAATATCTTTATTGCTTTCAAAAAATCTACTTGACTCCATGACACTTGGCCTCATTAACAATTCTAGAATTGGCATTTGTTGATCACATTGGACAAAAGAAAACTCATCTAAGTCTTTGGGTATTAATTCTAAAGAATTTTGACTTTGTTCACTTGAAGGTGCAATGATATTCTCACTCACTCTTCCATTAGAATGTCCATCACTAGATATGTGGCTTTTGTTTGCATAACCACTTTGAAAATATTGTGACTCATCAATTGTTGATTTGCCCTCTCCATTGCTTGAATTGTAAGTCATATTTTCAACTATATGCTCTAACCTAGATACTCGTTTTTCCAAACATTGCATGCTATCATGTACATGCACCATAGAATCCTATCCATCCATAGAAATTCCAATGTTTGATTTTTGAGAATTTATAGACTATTGTAGCAAATGTATCATAATATTATAAACCAATGGCGTATTTTACAATCCATTGGAAAGTTGAATCATGTCAATACATTTTAATTGATGTATTTGACAAACATCATGTTATGCATTAGAAAAAAAAACATGTGAATATTCACTTGTAATGTCTCCATTAAAGAAAGTTGTTGTTGTTCCAAGCTATGGAAGTGACTATGCATGGAAACCATGTCTATAGTTACCTTGTCAATGTCATTCAATGAAGAGACATTAGCATCCCATTTAAGGCCACACTTGTTGAAATGATGTTCATTTGATTGTGTGTCTTCACACTTTGCAAGTTCTTCCAACAATTCTTTGGACCCATTCTCTTGATATCTATTATCTGTAATTCAAAAACAAAGATTGATTGGAATGCCGCAAAGGTCTTAAGCAAAACTTTGAACCCTTCACAAGGCCCTTAACCCCTGAGCGCCCTACATCCCCAAATATTGCCTCTCACAATTGAAAAAGTTCCATGTTTGACTGTTATAATTTTTTTTTCAATAAAGACAAATCACACATCCTTTTTCTTGTACTTTTGGGCCTATGTCCCCTACCAATCAATACGGTTGGATTTTATGGATCTTGTTTGTCATGACAGATTAGTTGGATTAAGTGTGACTAGGTCTGCATTTTGGTGAATATGGCCTAGGCGCTCAAGGGTTAAGAGTTGACACTCTTAACATTTATTGGGCCTAGAGTGGGTACATTAGAAGCATGTGTGAAGTGTCTTTACCATGTGTGAAGCATCTCTACTTTGTATGACTTTCCTATTGTACATCACAAAAACTATGAATAGAAAATGGCAATCTAGTACTATGTCACCATTTCTTAATTCTTCTCCTACTATTGTACACAATCATAACTAAATGTTACCCTCACAAGTACTAGGTTGTAAATTTTAATATAGAAAAAAAGGACCATGGTAATATGTACATGTAATTGTGACCCCCAATGAAAATTGGACATGCCAATGTGAGCCATGATTGTAGTCAAAGGCATAGTAGGGTGTAAGGAATTTTTGCTATCCCACAATACAATATAAAACAATTAAAGAGACCCTTTGAAAGGGGTTCTTAGGGGCATAGTGGAGGGCTCATAATTTTTCTAATGCGGCAATCATAATATGATCAATGCTTGTAAAATGCTACATTTGTTACTTTTTTTTTGTCAAAACTTGGTGATAGAAAAACCATGAGATTTTGACCCATTAACAAGAAGGGTTTTGAAACACACTAGCAATCAACCCACTTTTTGACTATCTAGTTATTAAAGATTTAATAAGCAGAAAAATATCTTAAATGTAATGTCAAAAAAGAAGCATGCTATGTTTTTGACGCATATGAAATTAATTCATGGTGTTATTTTCTAACTTGATATCCACCTATTTGAGTATTAAGTGAAATCTAATAATAAAATAAAATAAATCAAGAATGCACTAAATTCTAACTTAATTAAATCATCATAATATTGTGGTGCTTTAATTTGTGTACATGAATTGGCTTTTTGGAAAACAAAGAAGGATTCTCACTTGAAATTTCTTCATTTTCTTGTGGTTGATTGAGTTGTTCAATTTTTTCTTGGTCATAATGAAGACATCTTCCATTATCTTCATTTAGGCAAAAGAATTCAATAGCATCGTTGGTTAAAGGAGTACATGTTGGTAATATATCTATACAGTTATCTTGATGAAACAAATTTTCATTGTTTGTATCTTCACAATCTCTTAGACTCCTTTCATCTAAAGTATCATGGGGTACATCAATGTCTACATGCCAATTTGTAGAATCTTTTATACCTTTGTGCTTGCAAAAAAAATCTAGATTAGCATCTTTATTGCTAAAGACTAAAGTTCTAGTTTTTGACATATTTGCACACTTATCACATGTGGAATAGGGCATTCCACCTATATCAAAGAATAAAGAACTTGTTGAGCAATCACATTTAACTTGTAAATTGTTTTTATGATCATTTGAAGGAGAGGTGGTTCTTCCATCATAAAAGTGTGTTGGAGACATTGATTTATGGCTTTTTGATGGTATAGCAACTGCAAAATGACACATGAATAGTTTATTTGTTAATACTTGACAAAAAAAAATTTAATTTGTTATTTACATTTGTAAAATTCTATGTGATTCAAATTCATCTATCTTATGCTTAACAAAGAACTAAGAAAAATTTCATCATTTTTGAAACTTATGCATGGAAATCAAATATTCAAAAAATAAAATATTAACACCAAATAGAAATTTAAAATTGACCTTGAGGTTCATTTGGATTGTAGATTAATTTCCAAAGTTCTAAGGCTTCACTAACACTGTCTCGAACAGGCTTCACCTAATGATATCAACAATCACATACATCAACAATTCAAATTGTAGGTCTTACTTTCACAATGACAAGTTTCTACACTTGAACACTTGTTCTCAATCAAAACAGAAATTGACTTAGAAATCTTGTTAAAAATACAAAAGAAATGCTTATTTCAACGCAAGATGTAAACTAGTTAATAATCAAACCACTAGGTCTAATATGATCTTCATTTTTCACAAAAAACAATGAAACTCATATGAAAACCAATCATTGTTGCTTTTCTAGTGAACATATATGATAATGCCTAGAAGAATATATGTAAAATTCTTTAGAAATTAAACAATAAGAAAAAATGATTTTAACCTTATCAAATCGAATGTTCTCTAAAGCAACAATGACAATTGCCCCATAAGATTCTAGAGCAACACCTGCTATTGTGGCTATGCAAGACAAAGTGTCAGCAGCTGCTTTTCGCACTGTCCATTCCTTATTTTCAAGCTCTTCTTTAGCAGAATTGAGAAAACTATGCAATTGAAAAATAGAAACCACTCCAGGAACCTGCACCACTGCAAATATCAAGAAAAAAAAATGAAAACAAAAAAACCAATTGGAAAATAATAATGATAAAACTTTGTCTAGAATCCAAAATTAACTAATCAAAATGGTAAAAACAACATGAAGCAAATGGAAATATTGTATTGAAACACAAGTATCAAACCTTGACATGAAGCAAAAAAAATGAATTCAAGCATTAAGCAATGTAAAGTTCATTATAAATAAGTATCAAATTCATATTTAAAAAGAAATTGTGGTTTAATAAATTCATCTTTGAATTGTATTCATGTATACATATATATATATATATATATATATATATATATATATATATATATATATATATATATATATATATATATATATATATATATAATCTTCAACCATAAAAACTATTTAAAAATGAAAGCACACAGTACTGGTTGTAAACTTTATTAAACTAGATTCAAGTTAAATCTATTGTTTGAAATTTCTAGAAAAATACAAAAAAACAGTTTATGCACTACACTTAGGAAAAACACATGTCTAAGTTGAAAGATATCTTAAAAATACAAAACACCAATTTTTATTTAACACAAATCTTGAAATCCATGTACCTAGATAGTTGCACTACATGGGCAAAAATTCAAGAAAAGTGATCAAATAGATTTAGTGATTATACCTGGACTATAACACCAACAACTTTTAAAAGTGATGCTTTTGCTAGAAAATTAGGGCTTGCCAACATCTTAACAATTCGCGGACAAAGACGTTGTAGGATCATAGGATGTGGATCCTTTATACACTCAATAACACGTGCAAGACATATTGAAGCTCCAGTTTGCAAGTTTCGGTGTTGCTCCGCCAAAGCCTCCAATAAATGCTTAACAAATATATTACTAGCAAAGCCAGGATTGGCTCCTCTAATTTGCAAAGCCAAAATCCCAATGGTTTCCACACACGCATCACGAATATTAGAGTCTGGATCCTTCAACCTTCTGATAATGTTTCCCACCATCTTTGGTAGATGGCATGCCATTAAATCACCATAGAACAAGGCAAGCATCCCAACAAGGCGGATGCATTCGCTACGCACTATGCTCTTTTGTTGTGCATCAGTATCATATAAGCATGCCAAAAAAAGGGCAATCCCCTCCGGTGTCAAATTTTGTGCTATGCGTTTTAACTCTTGTGATGCTAGTTGTTGAGTATCTCGATCTGATAGCTTATGCAATGTTTGAAGAATATGGTACTTTAGCTCAAGCATTATGGCCACCTTTCCTATTACTTGTCTTGTCCCCTTCCTTCCCTTTGCCATTGCCATAAAAATAATTATGCCAAAAATCTTCTCTTTTCTTTTACCAAGATGCTTTGCCTTATTGCTATTATGTTTTGTAATGCAATGCTCTACAAGGTTTAAGCAATAAGTTATTAAACCCCATCTCTTCTATTAACGCAAATCATACATAAACATGATTAGTCTAGCATTATTGATCCTTGCTCTACTTTTCCCAAAATCATATAAAATCACAAAAATTCTTCTACCTCATTGTACATTCATACACCTCCAATGTCATCAACTTTTAAAAATAAATGCCCTATTCAATCATTCAACTTTGTTTCTCAATGCGCTTTTTGCAACATTCAATAAAAAAACACAATAAAATAATGAAAAATATCAATACCCTTAATCACAAAGAGGTGGCAATAAGAAAACTCTAATTCAATCAAAACATCAACGCTTATTTTAAAATCAACTTTTCAATATCTATCAAAACCATACACAACAAGCCCTTTCAACCTTGTTGTAGTACCTTCCACACATATCTCTTGGAGTATCTTCTTCCAATAATCAAATGCTCCATTTAATAAATCAATATTGTTCTTTGTAACACAAAATCAAACAAACGTCAATAAAATAGTAAACACTATAAAAAGAAGGCCATAATAAACAAGACCCAATGGGATGCATCTTCACTGGTTAGTCCTACAATACATAAGCCAACTTCAGTTACAATGACATTGAATAAGCATGGCAACAATGAAAAGAGTATTTATAATTTGTGTTATTCATTTTGCAATGCAAAGGTTCCTAATGACATTTTATAGACATAAGTAATAGATCCCTTATCATTGTCTTATGAAGCTCATGTGATCATACTTGCATTAAGTTAACATTGCAATAGATGATGATTTTGAATGAACTTCATATTGATTTGGTGGAAGGCATTGCCCAAAGAAAAACCTAAACGTCATAAGTTAAAAAAGAATTTATTATAAACTTTAAATTCTTAGAGTCGCATCTTCTTACTAAGTTTTAGAATTGTCCACTGACAAGAAATATTTGTAAACATCATATAAAGCTTATGCAAAACTTAATTTGCAACACACTAAATGCACATCAAATGTAATATGAAATTGAAAAAGAAGTTGAAATTTTGATGATATAAACATTAGATTGAGTATTGATTGTATTGTAGTTAATTTTTATTTGTACAAATTTCAAGTTAATTTTCTGAAAGTTATTGTTTAGAAAGAAACTATTCAAATCGAAATAGAAGAAAGAAAAGTTTTCCAAATTAAAAAAAATAAAGCTACAAACTCAATACAAAGTATAAGATTTCCGATTAATACAAGGTTCACGTGAAGTTCATATGAAAAACATATAAAAGAACAACATACTAAATGCACATTTAGTGAAATACAAGTTGATAAGGGGACTCTTTCCTCATGAAAATATGCTCCCATTGGAGAGTCAACATTCTTTAGAGATTTAAATGTAGCATTCAAAAATTCTCAAATTTAATGCCACCTTAAAATTTTGTTACATCATTTGAATTTATCAAATGTTTAGCTCAAGATTGTATGTTAACATATTAGCTTTCCATTTAGATTGTAGAAAGAGATTAATAATATTTGCTTAAAACTATTCACCAATGTAAAAGCAAAATTCTCTTATTGTCTAAAAAACAATAGTTTAATATTCTATGCGCTTCAACATTAAGAATCCACAAACATGTAAAATTGGAAAAGATATACTAGCATTGTTTAGTTAAGGAATATGTCAAACAATATCTTTTGTGAAGGAGCAAATCACACCAACTTCAAATGGTCTTAGTCACAATGAAAACTTTCCAATACATTGACCATTTAACCTTTTTGTGCTTGAACTCCAAAGACTTGTATGTTATTATTTTATAACAATAAAGAGTCTAATAAACCTATTTACCAAGGTAAAAGAAGGCATGAGCATACCTTACGTCCCATCCAAAGTGTTATTAATTTGCTTGTATATCCGGGAACACACATTTTTATAAAATCTGAGCAGAGTTGTAAAGCTTTGCATTCTTGAACATAGTCTCAATTTTTGTGTTATCTTTTGTTTGACGCTTCTAAATTCAAATAGTTTTGAATTAAATAAAAATGATTATTTAGCAAATATGTATGATTTTTGAATTGAATCTAGTAAAATAAATGTATATGCCATTAATAGAATAGGTAGAAAAAAAGATATAAAATAATTGAAATCAAATTTGAAAAAAAAACCAAAGGCAATCATTCAATTTTTTTGAATTCAAATCAATTTGCCTCTTCATCTCCCTTTTGTATGTGAATTTCAAATCCAAGTTAAAAAAATGTTCAATGGTTCCACCCAAAGATGTCCTTTCACACCCAACCTCCATGTCATAGCCCTTTCACTTTGCCCCTTGGACCCTAGCCAATCACAAATTAAAAAATGGGCATTCTTGCTACCAGTAACACCAGTGAACAATGATTGAACAGACAGGTCACCAATGTGAGTTTTTTTTATTAATTGTAGATGGAAGTAAAAGAATGCTTGAGAAAATTCAAATTTAGAAAAGAAATAATTTTAATGCCATATTAAACTAAATATGGACTATTCATGAAACCTTGGACTATGTTTGCATAACATTAAGAAATCTCTCATGTTAACAAATACAAATACTTTGAGGTTAAGCAAGATCTCTCAACGTACTGCTTACAATGTGTACAAAATATTGAGAGATATCCTAATGTTTTATTTTATAATTCTAGTTTTTTTATTGGATTATTATTTCTAAAATTTTTAACTTTCCAAAGTTACTTAAATATGGCATCTTAGGCTATTCATGTATTTAAGAATCCAAATTCAAATCCATTATTATTTTGATTTTATTAGACTTTGCTCTAGAGATGAAATACTAGCATAGTGAGCAAGAGCATGTTTAATTTCTACTTGTCATGCCTATACATTCCAAGCAACCATATAGTTATTGTTATCAAAAACTCTCCAAAAAAATTGAATGAAAGGAAAAGATGTTAGAATATCTTCAATTCCTTCATTCTTTAGTAGAACTGTAGAAGACTCAATCAATCAAAGTGCTATAAACACTTTTTATTCTTATACATATGACAAAACAAAATGTGTATCCAAAAGCCAATCATCCTACCATATAGGCCATCATATTAATATATACCATTGATTATAGATCCCAAATTATATAACACATGATTACATACATATGAATTTTTTTTTGAATGAGGTAAATGTTCAGAATGTGTTCTTTAGTATTGATAAAGAGTTTTGTTGGATTTGCACTTTATGTACTTAAAACATTTCAACCAATTTTTATTGCAAGAAAAAGAAAAGTACACATCCAACCCACATTGATTCACATGTTTCAAAAATCTTTCAAATTTTATTGAGAATTTTGGAGTTGGGATGAGTGCTTGAAAATAATCCCACCAGTTCTACAAGAAAAATTGTCCAAATTGACTACATTGATTGAATGTGTCCAAAGTGATAAAAATTTGTCCAAACTAACAAAAAAATGGCCAAATTGATCAAAAATGTTCAAATTGACATTATTACCTTGTAGTGCCCAAAAATGTACATTGTTGGTTATTTAAAAAGCTTTGATGTATTCTCTTGTATTGCAAGAAGTATTTAAAGCAAGCATGGTTTTGTTGAACAAGTTAAAATATTTCTCCACAAAAAGAAAATAGCTCAAAGCAAAGCATTCTAAAACACTCTTTAACCCTTAAATGACCACAAGGCTTAGTATATACACTACCGTATAATTAGTGTTTGCTACCAATAAGACATTTTAGTTTGGGATTTAAAATAGCTCACTAGAACCATTTTGATATATTCTCCGGCACGCTTAGACAATTAGGGGTTAACTAAAAAGAATAACTACTTACACCTTCCTCAACTACATTTCTCACCAAACATAACATTTAGCAGCTTGAAGAGAGGCTGTCTTTCCCTCTCTTCAGGTATTATCCACAAACTTCATCATGACAAAAAAAAAAAAAAAAAAAAAACACTTTTTTTTTTTTTTTTTTTTTTTTTTTTTTTTTTTCTGACATGGTTGGTCCTCACATCAACGTATGTGCACTAAACTGAACCTCTCTTTCATAAACTCTCTAACAAATTCAGCCATGTATCCTCTTAGCTACTGATGGGTGTAGAATATTCCACTCATTCATCTAGCAAGATGAAAGAGTGTGGAATATTCCACACTCTTCATCTGGAGGAAGGGCAGGCATAATGAGCGCTACTGAATGTTATGAAAGTATTGTCACTTGCATGAATAAACAATGATATATAAATAATTCTATTACACTCCACCTTGGCCTTTGATAGTGTTAAAATTGTGTTCAACATTGAGACAGCTGAAGTTTATCCAAGCATACTTAGAGAAAAAAATCAACTATTCAACGGCCTGATCCAACATTGGATGCTTCATAATAGGGCCTTGCACATGAGGTATGGTGAGGGTTCCGTCTGGAGCCTCATGGACTTGGACGGGCCCCCACTATGGCCTACTGACATCAGGCGAGTAGGTTCGGGTGAGTTTCCCTGGTGGTTAAAACTAACTCCTCTTTATGAAGTTACATTTTCTCTTTAACCCCTCAACGGCCCAACAACAAAACTTTTGATGTATTTTCCGTGTTTTCTTTGATATCCGGGGCGTTGAGGGATTAACCCTTGAATGTCGGACTCATCTCTGTGGCCAGCCCGCTACAGTGATTTCTATAGTATTGTTCAAAGATTTCACAGTTAGAATATGATTGGTGTAACAAGTGCATAGCTATTTGCAAAAGTGAACAGTACAAGCTGACCTCACAAAAATTGTAAGAAGGGCAGTATGGATCTTCTTACAATTTGGATTATCTTAAAAATATGAGTGTATTTGATGAAGTTATTTTTTTCCTTCCATGATGAAGCATGTGTTTAGGATCACTTTTGGGAAATAATCAAATGAAAATCTTCTTTTCGTCTGCCACATATAATGTTTTTTCAGAGACAAAGGACAAAAAACGTCCTTCAAGATGTTTGGGGGTTAACCCCTAAATGCTCAAGGCCTTCTTGAACTTCCTAGCATTTTCTTGAAATTGAACAATTAACCATCCTTTTTGTAAATTTCATCAATTTTTTTTCAATTGTAACTGTACAAATTCAAACTAGACATGTTAGTGATTACATGGGAAAAGAAAATTCAAAAATATCACTTATAGTTTGAAAGATATAATGTTTGAACATGAGGTTGTTAAAACTGCAAAATAGACTTGGAGTCTTCTAATCCTCATTTCATATGTCAAATCAAAAAAGTTGGTCACCAAACAAATATGATGTTTAAGGTCATTACATGTCTAATTGTAATCAATTTACGGCTTTAAAAATCTACTCCTATACATTTTCTTTAAATGGATTTTTAATGTGAATTTTTCTCCAAGCTCTAGTGTATTTGAGGCTCATTTTCAAGATCTTCAAAGACTAGAAAAACTAAGATTGCACTAGACACCCTTATACAAAATCTCAAGTAGAAAAACCATCAACTTTCATTTCCAAAATCAGATTTTTGATGCTGAAAATAGACTTCAAAATAATCTTACAATAAAAAGAAATACAAAAAATAGTGATTTGATAAGGCCTTTATTCATCTTCAAAGTTTTGTCAAGACCCAAGTCTGGTTGCTTGGTCATTTAGGGGTTAATAGACACTATTGTCCCAAAAAAATCAATCATTTTGTTTTACCATTAAAAGAGCTTTGTATCATATGAAATATGATTTGTATTTTGTTGATTTGAATCATAGCCATTTGATGCTTATGCAATCCCAATCAAGCATACCAAATTTCAGTTCTTGAAAACCAAAACCCTATTTTTGGTGGATTACTTTGTATTAAATTCATGGTTTTACGTGATAATTGATTGAGAAATATTGGTGATGAATTTTTGAGATGTGATTGCATGAGTATGTAGGAAACATCCATATGCACATCTTCTATGCTAAAAGGAACCCCCTTAAGTAACAAAAATTTGATCTGCAAAGATTGTAATGAGACTTTTGATATGCCCATATTTTGAAAAATAGATATTTTGACTTTTGACTATTATTTTCAAAGTCTTGTTTTAGCATCAAAAACCTAATTTTGTAATTGACTGATTATGATTTTTCTATTCAAGGTTTTGTCCAAGGGTGTCCATTGCAATCTTGACTTTTTTTACTTTTAAGAGCTCTTGGAAATGAGCTTCAAATACACTAGGCTTTGGAGAAAAATTTACATTAGAAATTCATTTAAAAAAATTGTAGAGGAGATTTTGAAAAGTTGTAAATTGATTGGAGTTATGTATGTTATGTCCTTCAACCCTATAATTTTCATGTGAATTTTATTTAGATTTGACATGTGAAAAGATGATTGAAAGACTTCAAGTCATTTTCAGAGTTCTTACACCCTCTTCATCAAACATTATAATCTTTCAATCCTTAAATAATATTTTTGTGTTCTCTTTTCCTATGTGATCTCTAACATATTTAGTTTGATTTTGTACGGTTCCGATTTATTAAAAAAAAAAACTAATATAACTTATGAAAGTTTTGACTTTTTGTTCAACTTAGATCAAAATCTTAGGAGCACAAAAAGAGTCGTAGGCATTTAGGGATTAACTAACAAAGTAGAAAAAACCCTAACAAAGCAAAAAAAAACTAACAAATTAGTAACTAAATTAACAAAAGAGTAAAAACTAGTAAATAAGCAGCCCGTAAGGGCTGGCCCTTACAGGGATGTCAGGGCAAACCCATGAGGGCTGGCTAGCCCTCACCCGTAGTCATCAGCCCTCACCTGTACTCATCAGCCCTCACATAGGGTCCCTCACAGCCTTGTGCAGGCTCATGTGCAAGGCCGTAATGTTTATGCAAGGGTTTGCATTGTTCATGTAGAGATGGATAAAAAATTAAAGAGAAATTTTGATGGATATCCTTGAAGTTTGCAACATTTGTATAGAGGTCCTTGGTTTTTCAGAAATTGCACAAATACCCTTGGACCATAATTCAAACGTTTGTTTTGTGGTGCAAGCCACTTCTTTCTCCCTGTGTGCGCACGCTATTTCTTCCTTCTAGTAGTGTGCACTAAGAGCTAAAGAAGAGGCTGCACCACAAAACAAACGCTTGAAAATTATGATCCAAGAATATTTGCGTAATTTCTGAAAAACCAATGACCTTTATACAAATATTGCAATCTTCAAGGTTATCCATCAAATTTTCTTAAAAATAAACTCACAAAAATGAAGATCTTGTGTTTATTTTAGGCAAAAGCTTGTTTTACTTCAAAATTTTAAGTAAACATACTTTTAATCAAAGTTTTTTTGTATTGTTTTTGCAGAGCAACATGCACCGAAAAAATGGCTAGAATTGGATTGAATCCATATGTGCACATTCATCAATAAAATTTACAAATATTAGTAACTTTCATGCAAAATTTGGCAACCTTCGTGTCTCCATGTCCATGTAGAGGGATTTGGCAATTTAATCCAATTTTCACCCAATTTTTTTTAGTGATATGTTAGCCTATGTCAAGTGGAGGTAAGATTCAAGTAAAGTTTTGCCAAGAAAACCTCAACTTCCTACCCCTTCCACTCTTACAAATGAAGTATGTTGATCTATCACAAAACCAATTTCCTTGACAGCCATGATTGCACATTGGACATAAAGCCTCATTATTTAGTCATACATAATCAAGTCACACATACTCAAATCCTTATGACAAAATATTGCATTTAGATTGTCCCACACTAATTTCTTAACATTTTACACTACATAAATACTTATTGTAGTTTTCATCAATAACTATTGCAATAATTTTTTTTAAAGGACTCGACAAGTGACAACAACAACAAAGCTACAAAAAAACAAAATAGCATTGTTCAAGTCATAAACCATGTGAAATCCTAACATTTGGAGATTTGCATGCATCTCCACATGGCCAAGCAATGAGCCATGAGGTAGCTTTCCATGATAAGGCAATCTAATTGTTAAAACAACCTAAATGCATTAAAAAAACAAGCCATATGTCCTAATATTGAACATTCTAAAAACAAGTGTTCAACACACTTTTAGATACACATTCTCTTGAGTTATCTTAACTTGCTCAACAATTGTGAGGTCACTAAAAGAGGGAGAATGCTATACATGAGCAAGGATCAGTATGACTAGATTTTCTTTGTCAAAATACTAAATTTTATCTATAACTGTATACATAGGGCCCTATAATTGTGCATTTAAACTTTCATCTCTTGCGAACCTCGCCATATTTTTTAGTTTTTCCATTGATTAAGAATCTTGGCTCACCATTTTATGCTCACAAAATAGCGTCATCTAACAAAAGAGCTCAAATCCACTTACAGAAAAGAGACAGGCTAGTGCCAGAGCACCATATACAAGGTTAGCTTACACTCACTCCAACAGGACACCTCATACACATGGAACAAAAAGCGTCCTGTCCAAAACAACTGAAATTGTCGGTCTATTAACTTAGTGTTCTGCCAAGTTTCCCCATAGCAATCACACCATGTTTTGGTTGAATAACAAGTCTGCTACAATCAGCAGAAACTCCAGAAGCCAAAAAATAAATAAAAAAAACAACACCAGAAAAAGAAGAAAAAACTCTGGTTCTAACAGCACTACTAACTACAACAACTTGCTAGTTAGACATCAAGCACTACTCTTGGTGTCTAAGAACACATGACACTCTTGCTTTCTAGGCCATAAGCTAATAAAAAAAAGAGGGTTGGAAAATAGGAGCAGTGGATTTGTACTAAATACTCCCATTAGAAAGGCTTCAGAGCAAAAAGAAATCAATGTCGCTATTGATCTGGAGGGTTTAAAAGTTTCTCGTGAAAGGAACAAAAGATCAGCCTGGCAGCAATTAAGTGATTATACATGGCAGGAGCTTAATGAGAGGAAAGCTGCGGTGGCAAAACCCACACTAGGTCATGCGTTGCTATTCTAGGGTTAGTCTTCCTCTTTAAACTGCAGTTTTAATGTTGCTGCTTATTCCAAGCTTTGTCTCACTCCGATTGCACCAATTGGCAACCAGGTTTGATAAAAGAGAAAAAAAAAGAAAAAAAAAGGAAAAAAAAAATGATTGAAAATCAAGGATCATGAAACGTATCCTGCCGCCTTAAAGGGATCTCTTCACTTTCCAAATCCTCTGGACGCTTCACCGAGGTGCCTCCGCCCATAGATATGCGGTGTGACATGGTTGCTGCTGGCCCCCAGTTAGCACCTGTACAGCATTTTCAAATCCCAGGTCTAAGTTTCAAAGTGGTTAACCCCTTAAGACGCTTCAATGGCTAAAAATGGCTGCTTCTCTGTATCTATACAATGAATATTGCGTTTAGGTTGCCCCACACTAATTTCGACATTTTGCACTATTTAAATACTTACTGATACTACAGTAAATTTCAGCAATAATTACTGTAATAAACAATTTTTAAAGGCCTGACAACAACAACCAAGCTGCTGAAAGGCAAACTAGCCACGTCCATGTTGTAAACCAATGTGAAGTCCTAGTATCTAGAAAGTTGCATGCGCCTCCAAGTGGCCAAGCAATGAGTCATGAAGAAACTTTCTATGGTAAGGCAACCTAATTGTTACGGCAACCTAAATGCAATATTTAGTGTACGGATTGAAATAAACCATTTAGAAGGTAACAAGTGTGCAGATGGAAAGAGATAATCATACCCTACACTTTTAGGAATAAAAATCAAAGTTACTATTATGGACTATTAGCTCCCAAAGTGAATTTTCTAGTTTAGGAACTTGGAGGGTTAACAAACTAGATAGGAGATCATGTCATTAAACTTACAAAAATAAGCCTCAAGGGGAGCAGGAGTGGTGGACAAACCTAATGCAGCACTTGCGTCACCCAAGTCCTTGGTTGCATGGAGCAAAAACGTGCCGGCTAGAATGGTGATGAAACCGCACAATTCTGTGATGATTTGGGGTGATGTTTGCTGGTCCCAGTCCTGTAGCAATCAAAGGCTCATTTATTAGTGCATCGATTTGCTAAGTAAAAGTGAACACAAAACAAAACAGCAAAATGGCAACAATGTGATCATTAAATTTGTCGTACTTTGTGAGAAGTAAAAGTTCGACTTCCAGGTTCATGTGTCAGAGAACATAACTCGAAGCATAGGTCAACTGGTAGTACATCTTAAAGAAACAAAAAGAGACCGTTGATGCACAATATTCAACGAGCTTTTCCCCACGTGAAGGGTTTATGATAATCCTTGCAGGATACTACGTTCTAGACCAGGAACAAGTAGTCGCAATAAACGATAATTATGGTTTTAAGAAATGGCTAACAAACCTTGAACATAATAGCACTGGCCAGGATGGTCAATGAGGTGAACATGACGTAGTATATGGGAGAAACGATTGCTGTGTTGAATGTGTCGAGGGCCTGTATAAAACATCAATGATATGTACAAGATTTTTAAGCCATGAAAGAACGAGACAATACTCCGAAATCTTACTCCCACATAAGAACTATACCAATCCAAACACCAGGATGTGTACCTTATTGAGGTAGTTCATTTGCGTCAATATGCAAATAAGAACTATCATTGCAAACACCGACGTCTGAGGATAAATAAACTGGTTCTGCCCTTGCAGCGTCAACTTCATAGCAATGCCCAGTGCTTTCACACTCATGACCTGGACAAAAAAACAAATTCCCTACTTATATCTGACAAACAAGGAAAATGTAGATTGATTTTGATACTGAACATAATCCAATAAAATGAGCTATCGAAGTTAAACATGATAAAGAGACAACGACATATTGTTCAGAAGCAGGCTTGTAAGGAAAAAAACAGCAGGATGAGAAGAGTACAGATAAAGAGCCCATCAATGAGCAGATGGCGATGTAGACCAGAACATGAGTGTGCCCAAATTGTGGCACATAATAAAAAATGAGAACCAGCACCACCGTCACCACGAAGCATGCGTACATCAAAAAAGCTGCACCAAAGCCACCACGCACACGTTTTCATTGCTTCTAAAACTTTTACAGAAAAAGCTCTGGACTAATGTCCACAATTGTGACTTTCGCGAAATCCATCGTATGTAAAAAAACCGATGTATGATGCGACATCTCCAGACTTACCAGGCTCAGTGGCGAGGAGCCAGACATCCTTGACTGATTCTATGGCCCGCTCTTGCGGTGCATGTAGCACAATTGCAGTAGAACCAACTATACAAAGCACGCAACCTACCATCCCCAGCAAGTGCAATCGCTCCTTAAGCACCACATGTGCCAGAACCGCACTGCATTCACAAAAAAACCAAGAGTGGGCGTGAAATCCTTGAGAACCAAATGCAAAACCCTAAAATCTTGCACACAATGAGCAAACTCAAGAGTCGGATTTAGGTCACCAACCAAGAAACCCTAAAACGCTATAGAATTAATTCATATGAATGGTGCATTGGAGTGCTCTTTGATTTGCAAACAAGAATGTGTAAAAAAATGAGCAAACGAGAGAGACGAAGGGATCAGAGCCACACCTCACAATTATACTCAGGGCGCCAAGCGGAGTAACCAAGACCGCCGGAGCAAATGCATATGCAGTGAAATTGGCCACCTCTCCCACAATCACTGCCACGCACTCCCCCATTCATCCCCGGTCAGAATTGATCACAAGGCATTCACTGAGAAAATTTTCACATGCAAAACCTTCGGTCCAGCATTTGAAATTGGCTAAAGATTCCTAAAGATTCCTTACTTGTGATCATGCCCGCCCACCATAGCGGCTCGTAAAGATAAGTATAACCTCCCGCTCCTGCCACATACGAACGAAGAGTAGATCACACATCAAGCTCCAAACCCTAATCTCCTCATTGAAGGAGAATCCCAGCAAGGCAAATCCGAAACCTAATCTCCTCATTTGATGAGAAATCCCTAGCACAGGCAACTCCGAAACCCTAATCTCCTCATTTGATGAGAAATCCCTAGCACAGGCAACTCCGAAACCCTAATCTCCTCATTTGATGAGAAATCCCTAGCACAGGCAACTCCGAAACCCTAATCTCCTCATTTGATGAGAAATCCCTAGCACAGGCAACTCCGAAACCCTAATCTCCTCATTTGATGAGAAATCCCTAGCACAGGCAACTCCGAAACCCTAATCTCCTCATTTGAGGAGAATCCCTGCCTGGCACAGGCAACTCCGAAACCCTAATCTCCTCATTTGAGGAGAATCCCTGCAAGGCAACTCCGAAACCCTAATCTCCTCATTTGAGGAGAATCCCTGCAAGGCAAGTCCGAAACCCTAATCTCCTCATTTGAGGAGGATCCCTGCCTGGCACAGGCAAGTCCGAAACCCTAATTTTCTTACAAAGAGTTGCAAAATCCAGACGCACCTGCTCTCACTCCCGACGCCCCGGCTCGCTTCAACCCTTTCTTTTTGATGATAAAGCTGGCGCCGATGAAGAGACTAGAACTCATGGCCAGAGCCAAACCTTTCTGGTTGTCGGATGACATGGAAAACAGCCTTCTCCCCTTCTCCCCCCCTCCCCTCCCCTCCCCTCCCCGACCGATCAACCGACCGTCCTCGCGGCGACGAAATCAAACCAAACCAATGCGAGCTTTTGCAATGCGGCGCGTTAGTCCGATCCCAATCTGCCTCCCCCTCCTTCTCTCATGCCGCACTATCTTCGTCAGTCCCCTCTCTCTCTCTCCCTCCACAGCTTCACACCGCCCGTTCCTGATCCTTCATTGGCGAAACAGAAGAGCAAAAATGTGTCTTGATTCAATTCAAAAGCGGAGTGCGATTGTGGGAGGCTGGGGTGTGGGAGGAGTTGGATCTGGGATTTGGTGTGGCGGGGGATTGCGAGACGCAGGTGGAGGAGGAGCGTTGTGGAAGTGCAAGCATGACGGAGTCCAATCCAATGATCGCTGGTATGCTTAAGCAGAGCATCATCATCGCTGCTGCGAGTGAGACGTAGCGTGAGTAGCAGTGCGGGCTCTGGAGCAGGAGCAGGGGGGTTCTGTAATGTACCCGGGCTCCCTCTTTATTATCACGTCTTTTACCCTTTCACACCTCCAACTTCATAGTTACACTAAATATTGCATTTCTAGGTGGCCAGAGTGACCTACCCCCTTAACCCTTAAACGCCCATAAGGACGTTTATCGTCCTTCTGTACAACAGAAAAAAAAGTTGTTTTTCATTTGTTTTTTTTTCCAAACTGACCCATGATCCATCATAGAAGGTAAATAACAATCTTATCAAATATACTCATATTTTTAGGAAATCCAAATTGTGAGAAATATAGTGTTGCGTCCCAAGTTGCCCTTATAGCAATTTTCATGAGGTTGGCATGCACTATTGACTTTGAAACTTTTAGAAGCAATACTATTGGTGCTCATTAACCAAAACACTATTGAAGCTATAGTATAAATAATATTGAAGCTATAGTATAAATACTATTGAAGCTACAGTGTGGGCAGGCCACGGCCACCCAGCTGTCCTTTAAGAGTTAAGGTAGAAGCACCCAAAAGTGACACTTACCTTATATGTGATAATTTGGAGGGTCTTTTGAGAATGTAATGACATGTACTTGTTAGGAAATGGGTACAGATTCAAGAAAAATTGTTTTCATAATTTTTGAGATTGTATGAATAAATTATGAATTGTTGAAGATAACTCCGTAGATTGATCTATTGTGGATACTAGATCCCTAAAAAAGCAATAATAAAAAGACCATGTCATGACAACAAAAAGACAATGTCACATCCAATCATAAACTGCCACTTACACAATTTATGTTCCCTTATGTCAACTTAAAGTGTCCAATTTGGGTGCATGTGTGTCTTGTTTGGGTGCAAAAGTGCCTACTTTAGGTTTAATTTTAGATGTCACTAAATAGCTGGTGTCATTGATGGGTATACATATCTTATTGCCCTTTTAGTCTTGCATGAATGTGGCCGGGAGCTCAGTCAAGAGTTTTACAAGTTTGTGGGGACCAAGGTGAAAAAGTTCTGCTTTTTCACATTTCAATAATTTTGAGAATCCGGATAAACTAGTCTGGACATAATATCATCTCTTTTCTTATCAACTACAATCCTAATTGTGGTATTTGATGTTGACAATGCTAATTACAAAACATAACCTTAAATGTCAATGTAACATTGTTTGTCAACTAAATTTTCACCAAAATTTGTAAATTAGTACCATGATAGTTTGGCATGCACAGATGTAGTCAACATTAATTATAATTGTTACTATGAACATGAATGATTAATTGAATGAGAAAATGAGTGAATTGTATAATCTATCCTTATAAAAAAATGTCCACTCTCCATAGTGTATGTTTTGTGTGTGTGTTTGTGTGTGTGTCCGATTTGATAATTAGTGATTGGTCGAGGGCCAAGGGGCAAGGTGAAAGGATAATGGCATGGGTGTTGGGTGTGAAAGGACATCCTTTGTGGAAACCCATTGGATCTTTTTTCCAACTACCAAGGGGTGGGGAGGGAGAATTCAACTACAAAGGGTGGGGAGGGAGAATTCAACTACAAAGGGTGGGGAGGGAGATGAAGAGGCATATTGATTTGAATTTAAGGAACGGATTGAACCACACTGGAGATTTTATTATTTTTTGAAATTGATATTCAATATTCTTCACGAGGTGGGAAGCTTTTTTCTATTTCAATTTATTTAATTTAAATTTTAAAGTGACTCATTGGACATTTTTTCATTTGATTTTAAATGACCATCATAATTTGCTCAATTTATTAGAAAAAATATATTAGAATGACTCAAATTCAGCTTTTTAAACTAATTCAATACCTATACTTTTTTTAAATGAAATTTCTACTAAAAATTTCAAGTTGAATTTCTACAAAAAAATGCTAAATGGGGTTGCCAATTCATCTACCTATGCTAAATGGAAACATCACATTTTCCTCTACTATGCTAAATGGGGCTACCTCCTTCTTTAGTAATTTTTTTTTTTCTTTCAAAATCCCCTAACTTGAATCCTATACCACCATGATAGACAAGTCTTGAGACCATTTTGCGGTAGCTAATACTTTTATTTTGGAAAAAAATAAAATTTTATTAGAAAATGCTAAATGGGACAACTCATCCACCTATGCTAAATGGAAACACCGCATTTACCTCTACTATGCTAAATGGAGATATATCCCACACCACCACAATAGACAAGTCATGAGACCATTTTGCGGACTTGTCTATCCTTATAAAAAAAATGCCCACTTTCCATAGTGTATTTTGTGTTTGTGTGTTTGTGTGTTTGTCTGTCGGTTTGATAATTAGTGATTGGCCGAGGGCCAAGGGGCAAAGTGAAAGGACAATGACATGGGTGTTGGGTGTGGAAGGGCATCCTTTGCGGAAACCCATTGGATCTTTTTCCAACTTGGAATTAAATTCAACTACAAAGAGGTGGGGAGGGAAAGATGAAGGGGCAAGTTGATTTGAATATAAGAAATGGATTGAACCACATTGGAGACTTTATTAATTTTGAAATTGAAATTCAATATTCTTCAAAGCAATTTAGCTATGCTAAATGGAGAGAATCCCCTCCCCCCTCTTCCATGTTAGATTTTCTCCCTCTCCCTCTCTAATATTGGATATTTTATTAATTATTTTATTTCAATTTTAGTTATTTAAAATTATAAGTACCTCATTGGATATTTTTATTTTACTAAAAATTTCAAGTTGAATTTTTACAAAAAAATGCTAAATGGGGTTGCCAACTTATCTACCTATGCTAAATGGAAACATCACATTTACCTCTGCTATGCTAAATGGAAACATTGAATTTACCTCTGCTATGCTAAATGGGGCATCCTCATTCTTTAATAAATTTTCCTCTTTTTTGTTTTTCAAAATCCCCAACTTGAATCCCACACCACCATGATAGACAAGTCATGAGACCATTTCGCGGTAACAAAATGGGATCACGACTTGTCTATCCTTATAAAAAAATGCCCACTCTCCATAGTGTACTTTGTGTTAGTGTGTTTGTTTGTCTGTTGGTTTGATAATTCGTGATTGGCCAAGGGCCAAGGGGCAATGTGAAAGGACAAGACATTTTTAATGAACCTTATTGGATAGGGGTGGGGAGGGAGATGAAAAGACAATTTAATTTCACCCCTTTGAATACTTTAAAACCTAAATCTGAATTTTAAATTGAAAGAGGTGTAGATTGACATGAAAAGACATATTTAATTGATAAGCTCCATTGGACAATTCTTAATTTGAATTTTAAATTCAAAATTTAAAAACTAGGAGATAAATGGAAGGACATGTTTGAATTCATGTAAAATTTAAAGTGCCTCATTGGATGTTTTGTATTTTTATTTCAAAATTTTTGAATTTCTTTGTATTTCTTTTATGAATAGCATAATTTTTTTTAATACTAAGTTTATTACTAAATTAAATTCAAGAAAAATTATAATAGAATTATTCAATTCAATTTATTTAAATGGAACTATTTGAATTTACTTTAATATCATTCTAATTTGAGAATTTAAAATTATACTAAAAAATTCATGTTGATTTCTACAAAAAAATGCTAAATGGAACTACTCAAATGCTAAATGGAACTACTCAACCTATGCTAAATGGAAACACCACATTTACCTCTCCTATGCTAAATGGGGCTACTTCCTTCTTGAGTAAATTTTCCTCCTTTTTGTTTTTCAAAATCCCCCAACTTGAATTTGACACCACCATGATAGATGAGTCATGAGACCATTTTGCGGTAGCAAAATGGGATAAGGACTCGTCTATCTAAATAAAAAAAAGGCCACTTTCCATAGTGTATTTTGTGTTTGTGTGTTTGTTTGTCAGTTTGGTAATTTGTGATTGGCCGAGGGCCAAGGGGCAAGGTGAAAGGACAATGACATGGGTGTTGGGTGTGGAAGGGCATTCTTTGTGGAAACCCATTGGATCTTTCTCCAATTTGGATTTAAAATTCAACTACAAAGGGGTGGGGAGGGAGAGATGAAGAGGCTAACTGATTTGAATTTAAAGAATGGATTGAACCACATTGAAGATTTTATTAATTATGAAATTGAAATTCAATATTCTTGAAGGGGTAGGTTGCATTTTTCTATTTCATTTTTGTAAATTTAAATTCAAAAGTGCCTCACTGGATTTTTCTAATTTTTAAATTAAATCCAGCTATTTAAATTGATTTAGTACCAATCTATTTTTTTTAAATGAAATTTCTACTAAAAATTTCAAGTTGAAATTCTATAAAAAAAATGCTAAATGGGGTTATTTATGCTAAATGGAAACATTGCATTTACCTTTGCCATGCTAAATGGGGCAAGATCCTTCTTTAGTAAATTTTCCTCCTTTTTGTTTTCAAAACCCCCCAACTTGAATCCCACACCACTATGATAAACAAGTCTTGAGACCATTTTGCGGTAGCAAAATGGGATTAGGACTTGTCTATCTATATAAAAAAATGCCCACATTTTGTAGTGTATTTTATGTTTGTTGGTTTGTCTATCCGGTTTGATAATTAGTAATTGGCCGAGGGCCAAGGGGCAAAGTGAAAGGACAATGGCATGGGTGTTGGGTGTGGAAGGGCATCTTTTGTGGAAACCCATTGGATCTTTTTCTAACTTGGAACTGAAATTTGACTACAAAGGAAAGGGGAGGGAGAGATGAAGGGACAAATTGATTTGAATTTAAGAATTGGATTGAACCTCATTGGAGACTTTATTAATTTTGAAATTGAAATTCATTATTCTTGAGACAATGGGGAGTATTTTTCTATTTCAATTTTATCTACTTAAAGTTTAAAGTGACTCATTGGACTTTTCTTCATTTGATTTCAAATGACCATCATATTATGCTCAATTTATTAAAAATATATATTAGAATGATTTAAATTTAGCTACTTAAATTGATTTAACACCTATCTTTTTTGTTAAATGAAATTTCTACTAAAAATTTCAAGTTGAATTTCTACAAAAAAAATGCTAAATGGGGTTGCCAATTCTTCTACCTATGCCAAATGGAAACATCACATTTACCTTTGCTATCTATGTATGCTAAATGGATACAACACATTTACCTCTGCTATGCTAAATGGGGCTACCTCCTTCTTTAATAAATTTTCCCTCTTTTTGTTTTTCAAAATCTCCCAACTTGAATCCCACACCACCACAATAGACGAGTCTTGAGACCATTTTGCTACCGCAAAATGGGATCAAGACTTGTCTATCCTTATAAAAAAATGCCCTCTCTTACTTGTCCGTTGGGTAATTACAACCGGTCAACCTCCAATATAAACAAAAAACAAAAAACGTTTGGTATATTGTGACTGGTGTTTTACATGATACTTGGAAGGTGAAAGGACATTTTCAATGAACCTTGTTAGTTAACTCTTACTTTATATTTTAAATTGAATACAAAGGGGTGGAGAGGGAGACAAAAAGACAATTGAAATGAACTCCTTTGAATATTTTTTAAATTTAAGTCTAAAATTTAAAACTAGAAGAAGTATAGATTGACATGAAAAGACATATGCGTTGAGTCCCCACTTAAAATCTCACCACTATTCATTTACCTTGGTAAATGGGTTTACAAGACTCATAGAATAAATAATATCATGAGTACCATAACATTATACATCATTATTAATGTAGTAGTGTGAGAGCAAATGCTTGACGCACAAGGACATGTCAAATCTTTTCATGTGGCATATGAGAACTCTTTGCTTTATAAACAAGCAATCTTCCAACACAAAAAACACCCTATTTTTTCTACAACGGTAATGGAGATTGCAAGTTTAATAGCTATAGAGGAACTTTAACTTTCTTTAATTTTTATCTATTTATACATTGAATGAATTTAAAAAAAATAAAATTGGTTGCCTTGTTTTTAAAACCATTTTCATAATTAAAATAGGTAAAGGCTATAAAAATATAAAAAGCAAGAATGATGTACAAGTATAAATGTGTAATTATGCAAATAAAGAATGCATAATGTATTTATAAGATTCAGCTCTTAATTTTATCCAATCTTTCTACTAACAATTTTAGTACAACAAGATCATTCCTTTTCCAATATTATATTGTAGCATTACTTGTTTGGTCAACATTTATGATAATTTGCAAAAAATTCAAATGTATAAAGAATAGAACTTATTATCTTGTGAATTTACAACAGTGGCTAGCACAATTAATTCAATTGTAAACTAAAGCAACTTTAGCTACATCTAGGTTCAAACTTTTTTTGGGTGTTTAGATGTTGATATACACTGACTCCCAAAATTGTCTCAATGTTTGCTTAGATGCCAAGTTTTTTTCAATATCTCCACTATATACAAGTGGCATTTTATCCTTAGATTTTTTGTGTGTGATCCTTGTGCAATCATGATTAAGCATACCAAATTTTAGTTACTACAAATCAAAATTCTTTTTTTTGATAAATTGTTTTGTGTCAAAATCAAGAAAAAAACATTGGTGATGAATTTTTGAGATTTGATTGCATGGGTATGTTGGAGACATCCATACGCACATCTTTGCTTCAAACAAATATTTCCAAAAAAAACCTAAAAGTTCAAAAAATATTTTAATTTTAGACCAAATTTAGTATAATTGATCATTCTTCATGGAATCTATTTTTTGGCAAAATAAACATAACATCATGTTTAAAGGTACAAACTTAATCACAACATATGAGTTATTTAGCCAAAAAATAGATTCCATGAAGAATGATCAATTATACTAAATTTGGTCTAAGATTAAAATATTTTTTGAATACCTTTAGAATTGTTTTGGAAATATTTGTTTGAAGCAAAGATGTGCGTATGGATGTCTCCAACATACCCATGCAATCAAATCTCAAAAATTCATCACCAATGTTTTTTTAATCAACTTTCTTGATTTTGACACAAAACAATTTACCAAAAATAGGATTTTGAATTTTAGTAATTGATATTTGGTATGCTTGATCATGACTGCACAAGGATCACACACAAAAAATCTGAGGATAGAATGACACTTATATATAGTGGAGATATTGAAAAAAACTTGGCATCTAAGCAAACATTGAGATAGTTTTGGAAGTCAATGTAATGTATATAATGTCAAAGAAATCAAACATGTCTCTGTCTTTTGTACTTATTCTCTTGAATATGCTTTTAAACATTTTTTGTTATCCAAATTTTCTTTTGCTGATTAGTACAAAACTCTTATTGAAGTTGTTGGATGCATGCCACTTTGCATTGTTTTGATTGTGTTTTTCATTGAATTCTCAAGGTGTATTATTGAGTTGATCATTGAATGCCTTGACATTGTTTTATTTTTGTTTTTATTGTAAGCAAGAGTTGCAATTGACATATTCATATGGATTGTATGTGGGTTGTAATAACATTTCATTTTATGATAATCAAATCAATGTTAGTCTTTCATCATTTTCTACAACATTACGAGAAGGTCCCACCCACACCTAGAGTAGTGGAACGTATCACTATAAAAGAAACAACTTCACATTTGATATAGTACGAATAGTACATTTGATATTGCAGTACTAAAACCCATTACAACAATCCCTTGGAAATGGATTAACAAATTTCCGTTAAAATAAGGTTTGCCAAGATTGAATAGCTCCATCCAAATTCAAGAGTGCGAATGAACAATTGTCAAAACGAAAGTGAGATCATCCAAGAGGATGAACACAAAAAACGACGTATTCATAGACCCAACCAAAAAATCCCGTTTCTCTTTTTAGAACCGTTCAAACTAGAACTTCGTTTATAAACATAACTGAAATACTTTGAACTCCTGTTTGCCTTCTTGTCCATAGCATTTGATTTCACCGCCATGCCGACAACCCCAACCAAGTACAATTCTAGCATTACAACTCCAAATGGATATGCCATAATGTTTGATGACTCCGTTTTGACTGTGCAACACTCTCCAAACCTTAGGAGCACCTAAATTAGAATAGTGAAGACATTTAACGTAGATTGGTAGACTTGTATTAACTTTGGAAGCGTTTAGAACATGAGTTTAACCTATTTTTCGAAATTGCTACACTGCCACTTCCCCCTGCTCAATAAACCTCAAATTTTAATACCCTTTTCCAGCTTTCAGAATAGGTACTTAGTTTGTTGAGAGGGGTTCTATTTGGCTCGATCTTTACACGTGAACTACATATCACTGAACATAGACTGGTGCATAGTACAGAATCTGAGGTGTGTCCCGGACAAAGGTTTAACAGACGAATGCACAAGATGCCAAGAAATAACTCACCTAAGATAGAATCGTCGGAACAAATCACGAATTTTTAACAAAGCACAGCTCAAGTAATTCACTAAAAAGGTAAACGCAAGTTTGCTGCAAAAGTATTTCAACTGAAAAGCATTAGACCAATTTCAACAAACCGTACACACAGGCTGTGAAATGCTCAATGGTTGAATACACAAACATTAACACTGGAAACACAAGTTCCAGCAATCGACAGGTGCTGTTACATACATCACTCACAAGGAGGGGGACTATTATTCTACTCTCGGAACATAAGAGAATCACATAATTTACAGCCTCAGAGCATCCTACTTGTATCTAAGAAAGAGGCAAATCAATCCATTCTAGTTGTGTATAGAAATGAGGAGTCACCTGTCAAGGATCACCCTCCTTTTACCTGGTTCCCAGATTATTATTGTACACTACCGAAATCTATAAACATAACCAAACGAAAACGTAAGTTTGCTACCCTGAAAACATACCTTCAAGCGACAGTTTCACATAAAGCGATACCCGTTTTTTTTCAAAATTGGAGGAGTTTGATCCAAATAATGCCAACATACCCTGCTTTTCCTTGTAGCTTGATCGATTGCACACATGGCCCCCCTTCAGAAACGAAGCTTTGCGGACCAACGGCAATACTCCCAGTAAGCCGCTAAATGGTCTTCAGATTCAGTCTTTGATAACAAATTACATCTCAATACAATAGAGCAGCTCTTTCCAGCTTATTATCTGCCACATCGAAATCAATCAATGTCAGATTAGCAACTATGTAGAACAGTTATGACAAGCTATACTGAGTTTTGTCGGGTTGTAGAGTAACAGGTGCAATTTGCAAATGTATCAAGAATCGCTGATGAAAAGAATTGCACTTGTACCCAGTAATGCAATGTTAGAAAAATCACTTTGAACTGAAAGAACAATCACCTTCAGTATCTGCACAATCATTGAAAGCGTACTGCTCCAAACTCTACGACAGTCGATTTTCAGAACATGCACTGGCCAGTTCGCAAAGTTCAAAGCCCAATACAAGCCACTGTTTGCGAATCGTCAAAGAGTGCTCCCTAGTTCACTAGATAGCTGTAGGATACCCAGCATTTGTAGGTAAGGATTTTCCAACAGCTTTTCATTGTTGCTCTGCTCATGCCAACAAACCAAAACTTGTTAAGATTCGGATTGGATAATGGACTTCACACAAGGCTACTTTGATATCCCATAGAATGAAGATAAAGAGACACAATGCAGCAACCGTACCTGTTGAGCTTTAAAAACTAGATTATGCAGCATATGCTGATATGCCTCGGGCTCTTCTCTCATCATCCTCTTGAGTAAAAAAGCAGATGTATAATATGCAATACGTGCATCAGAATCGTCCAAAAGCCCCCTGCAAAAAGTTGTCGTAACAATCGTGAGCTTACATACTCCATAAAGGATAAGAAAATTATTTAGAATAGTATTTACAAACAACCAGAAAACAAGAAAGAGAACTACAACAAGTGGTGCATAAACCAAATGCGCAAAACTGCAGTAGACAACGTCAACATTGAGGACTAAAATATAGAGTGTAGTCCAAGTACCTAAAAAATTCCTCACCGCCAACCTCTTCCAAGGCAGCTTGGTACGTACTACACTTCCCAATAAGAAGCAATAGAAGTGCTGCACGAACATCACATGCTCCTCCTTCTACAATTCCTCCTCCTCTACTTCCAACAGCAACACCAAGTGCCACGTCTTCATTAGCAGAGCTGGCAAGCTGCATCAGAGGCCAATAAAGAAGTGCAGTCGGCATATTGGCTACCAAAGACTTTGGGGATGCAGCTTGTCCATTAAGTAACATTGTAGCCATTGAACTGTCCTGTCCATTGTTCAGAAAGCTGTTACGATTTCCATTCAAATTTATGAGATTGTTACTGATCATGTTGTTACTGATGGCACTTCGGTCGGATCTAGAGCTTTCTGAACTTTTTTCATGCTCTGATGTGGTAATTGTTTCTGGCCTCCTCTCATTGGATGTCCCTTTGCTGGACGGTGAAGTATCCTCAACTGGGGGCCATTTCACACACAGCTGAGCAAACATCATGTTGCACATCTGCACTTGGACAATCAAGACCTGATCAATACATGTGACCTGTCTTTCCTAAGTACAAAAACATCCTCAAGCTTGTCCATACACTATACAAATTAACTGCTCTTTCTGAGCAGAGCAAATAAGTGCTGGGTCCGAAAGTGACAACGAAAGTGGTTTTTAAGAGAACGGTATTGAAATGTTGAAAAATCGTACCTGCAGAATATTGATGCGGTCTGTATCATTAGCAGAGATGATTTGCCACAGAGCTCCATTCATGAGCCCCAACATTGCAAGCGCACGGTCGTGAGCACCAGTACTTCTAGACCCATCCTTAGTCTCCCCATCTCCAGCAACAACAGAGGTCTCCAGTTCCAAACCTGGTCTCTGACAGTGCAACAACAGCTTCTCAAGAATATGAATGAAACCCCGGCGTACGATTGGCTGTTTTGCTTTTAGTAGACCGCATAGCAATCGAGCGGCTGATGAAATGGTAGGTGTCTCGCTTGCCTTTTCAGGGGAACCTGTTTCAATAGCTCGTTCTAGACTACCAAGAAGAGACAGCTGTCTCTGCAGGGCGTGAGTATTCAGTTTACTTGATTGTTTGGAGCCTCCACGAGCCATTTCTGCACAAAGAAGCTCAAGTAGCCATGCATATCCATTGGAACGGCAGATAGAGTGTGGTGAGCGGAGAAGAGTTTTAAGCGTAGTCCAAGCCTTGTTGACCAGTGCTGGCTCAAGTGTTCTATCACGGGAAACAGGGCTACTACTGCCACCAGCGTCCACATTGGTAAATCCCTCACTTATCATAGTCACCTTAATCAGATGCTCAAAACTGGGATCAGGGTGCACATGTACAGAAGCAAGCATGTCGAGCGATGCCGTGATATCATCCAGCAACTGCCAAAAGACAAGCACATAGTAAGTCAGCTCTTGATGTTTTAGATATCACTGAGCGAAATAACATTAAGTCCTTACTGTGGACCAAATACTTAGAGAACAATCACCTTAGAAATTGGAACCAATGTACCTAGGTTGAGATGCAACAGCACTCTGCAGCTCGAAGTCTTTCAAATCAGGAACCAAATGTTTTTCGCGAACACTAACAGGCCATCATTACATCAACAATATAATGTTGCACCAAGTGCATAACCACCACAACACAACCATACGTACCTGAGCGTTCAGACGTCCATTGGTCACATCACGAGCCATAGCAGTAACTATGGACCTGGCAACACTTTCACCAACACCCTGTAAACCCTGCTTAAAGGCTAGCGCAAAGGATTCAGGGGCATCAGCTAAGCACAACGATGAAACAATAGCTTGCACTTCTTCAACACTTGGGGGCTGCTTTTCACTAGTAGCTGCGGCTTGAAGTAGATCCTGAAGGACGAAGTCTAAAAGTACTGCAAACAGATTCTGCTTTGTTTCTGCAGTTTTGGCCCTTGCATACTGCACAAGCAGAGACAAGGAATCCATTCTAAATCGATAATCATCATTTATTGAATGAACAAGAAATCCATATTTCCTGCTATTGTAAAATGACTACACCGTGTCTAAAATGTGCGAAGGTGGGGCTTGGAAATATTATGCATAACTTTTGTTATCATTCACTTTCAGATAAATCACTTGATTAAGAGCCAAGGATTAGCATTACAGATTATTTAAACCTCCACATCAACTTTCTATGAAGCTCGTTACAAATGCTTTTTTAGGGATCTACGATTTATAACTAGACATAAATGAATAAGAATGATGTCGTTCTACATTGACGTTTAAGGTCAGGTAATTACCTCCTTGCAAATAACCTCAATCCCGCCCATGAGAGACAGCTGATCCATGTCAATAGATACTTTGCTAAGTTCCCCTGCTGCTTCTACAGGCTGACGATATAGAAGATTGCATGCCATGCGTATGAGGCGGCAGTGTACTTCATCAGCCCAGGCGTGCATCCAGCTTACCTCCAACAGTGAACTTAGCACCTGTACCAGAGTTTCTTAGTGAGCTTACTGCGAAAGTGTCACTACATTAATCCTTCTTTGCCCTTGATTGCTGCCATTATTCACAATCTCAACACTTTCAACTCGTGACAATTTCTTATCAGATACCTCACGCAGGAACCAAACAAATATCTCACATTGTGTTTCCCAGGGGTATAATACAACTCCAGTCAATGCTGGAAGATGGACTGAAGAACCTCAAGGAGCTGAACCCAAGGGAAACTTCATCGTTCAAGACTGTAATCTAATAAGTAATGTTTTATATTTAACAAATGATGGGAAAATGTGTAAGATTGCGGTAAATGTCAGAAAAAAATGCAGGAGAACATACCCTAATATCTAGTGCATCCAGTCTTCTCCTGCAAATCCGTCCACAATCACAAACCAAGTACAAAAGGCAGCTCAATGCAGCTGACCAAACTCCTTCCTCCATCTCATCAGCCTGCCAGAAAGCACAGCCCGCACTTCAGATATGAAAACGTCTTAAACTCTGCAGCCATTGAGCAATCCGAAAACTGCATCCATGTGGTACGTTAGCCACCTCTGAAGGTATGCCCTTCCTGTGATATCCATATAAAATAATCCACCCCAACAACAAGGGCATGCCTCCTAGGTTTACTTTCGCACGCAGAACAGCTGGAGACAAGTTGCAACCCTACTCACAGAATCGTCTCTGGGATAGAAAAAACACCACCAAAGAATTGCTATTCTATATTGCAGTAACTACCGGAGGAATTCTTGGCAGCTAAAGTGCAGATAGACAAGCAGTTGAGTGATAAAACAGACATGCTCAAAATTAAAACAATATGCAAAGAGTAGGGCAACAGTTTCATACCTGAACAAGATAGAGAAGCATTTCGCAGACAATATCCAGCAACCAAGATTCAAAAATTCCTACTGCTGCAGGGGTTCCTTTGTCCGGTTTCTCACATCCTTTGACTCCTCCATTTTCTTGATAATTCCTCTCCTTCTCTCCACCAGCCAAATCTCCAGCTGATAATACTGATGAAAACGAACCACCCGTCAAAGCAGATGGCTGACTGGGTTCTTCAGCACAAGATTGATACTCACTTTGCATTGGCTCCAGAAGGTGAGCATGGACACCAAGGTTGAGTACCAAATCAAACGCACGAACTCTGACCGCTGCCTGTGTTGAGCTCAACATCCCCTGGCAAGCAAAAAGATTCCAACGTCTTATCAGACAGGAACAAATACAACAGATGCAGAAATACATAGGTTGATAAGCTAGTACCATGATATATTACCAAAACTCCTACACCCGCCAAGATTGTTTTAGCAATTCATAAATTGCAGGAGCAGACAGCACAGTACCAAATAAGTCCTTGAACCCTACAAATAGAAGTGCTTCACTGTGAAAGAGCTAGAAGGTAACAATCCATACCTGTAGCAAGGACAAAGTGAGTGGGGCTGCAGCTCGGGAATCTGCCATATACCTGGAAAATACACCACAACCGAATTCACGCATATTAGGATTTCCCTATATACAAAAATACACAGCCGACAAACAGCAAGGCTGATCCAAAGCAAGGACAAACAGAACGCCAAGGAGGTGAACATGTATTGTTGTTCCATCACATGTTGCTAACCATACTCCAACAAAGAAAAGAAAAGAAAAGAAAAAACTTGGCAAAGTCTCAGCCCCCGTAGACATTTTCCGACACAACATTATGCCTGTAATAACGAAACACTGAGACGCGCAACCTACATATCAATAAGAAGCTTAATAAGAACGCTTGCAGCAACATCAGCAGCTTCCACCGGCACCTTGCCAGCTTGAGTACCATGGGCCGGAGTAGAAGCAGTACTCCCAGATGTGATTGCCTCGGCGCACACAGCTGACACAACTTCTTCCATCTCAGCTTCACTTAGTTTCAAGGGTTGCTGCTCACTGTGTTTGCATTCAATGCACATGTAGCCAAGAATAAGTACCAAAGATAAAGAGCAATACAACGACTTTTATACAAAAAAGGTGCATATTAATTTAAGTACAAACTGAACACGAGGAACCAGTCTGACTACGCAGAATGCAACAATCAAAGCAGTTCCAAGAATGCACGTACATACTCACTCATTTTATTTTTAAAATATTTACCTGTAGTAGCGATACTGAAACAAAGGTCGTGCTCTTCTACGTACAGTACCTGCAGCGGCTTCTCCATCCCTGAAGATTTCAATAACCACAAAACAAAACACACACCTCAAGTTTAATCTTGAGTTCAGAGATTCTCAGATTGAAAAAAGAGACAAGAAATGGTATGATTACCACAGCTTACCACAACTAAGGACAATGTCTAACTAGAAATTTGAAGAGTGTTGCAACCAGGGCATTTTTTTCTGGCGAAAAACTGCCGGGCCTAACCAACCGGGAGTGGTCCCTCCGGATTTTAACCAACACGTGGTCGACGCCTGGCAGTTTTTCGCCAGAAAAAAATGCCCTGGTTGCAACTGATTTACGAAGGTCTGCAACGAGAAGAAGCGATTAAAAATCCACGGAAAAACATAAACAAGAAAAAATACTCGCGCACGACAGAGGTAAGTGCAAGTACCATCGCGGGGATGGAGTGTTTTTCCTCTTTGCAGCGGCAATAGCTCGAAGATGGGATTTAGCAGCACCACGATCAGTTACAGAAGTCAGGGCAGATGGCCATAGCAATTGCTCCGTGATGCTACCTTCCACACTTTTAGACTTCACCTTCTCACCCTGCTCTACATAGAAGAATACAATTAAATACCATTCATATAAAGGACACTTCCAAGATCCACATCACTCATCCAAGCATCCACATGAACCGACATCCTTACTGAGAGATTAAAACAGCAGAACAGGAATCACACTGTTTTTGCCTAGCGCTTGGTTTTTGGTGTAACCTGCTTCTTAATGGCAAATCCCGTATCCTTGCGATCCATCCCTCGAAGCACAAGTGCAGCAGCTCCTTGCTCTCCGAGATGAGGTAAACGCTCCACATGTGGCCTTGCAATGCCCCCACTGCCTTGCCAGAATACATTTCAAGAACGAAGTTCCACATACAGAAGTTAAGTAATCCACAATACCAGCAGAAATCTGTAATGGCAGCAAAATTTGCAATATAAAACTGATAGGAAGTTTAACTCGGTAAGGTACAATATAAACACTCATACCTGTCCAACATTACCGGAGAGGGCGCCCATGGCAGCCGACCCGAACTGCCAGCCCACCGCCACCTCAGCACATCCACAGCAATATATTGTCTATCATGGTCCTCCGCTACTTCCAGCCCTTCCATGCCACTTACTGTTGTCTTGGATCCATCACGATCTTCTGCCATTCCCCGGTTATTGCCCCCAGGTCGAGGAGAGCTTGCCGTGGCCAGTGTAAGGGGTTTAGAAAGGCTAGGAGAACCAGCCCCACCATAACCCTGGTTTGGCAAGTGTCGCAAAACCAGGGCACGGACAAAATTCAATGACTTGACGAGGGCAGCAGAGGCAAATGTGGAGGTTGTGATACCCGGTGACATGCCACTACCGCGGTTACTAGACATGTCACCGGGTTGCACCCAAGGGAGGGAACTCTTACTAGCAGGCTCTGTGATGGAGTTGCATTCAGCAATAATACCCACACAAAACGCATCAATCTGCCGAAGAGTAGACACTCGCGGGAAATATCTGGTAGCACCAGGCAGTTTGTCAGGTCTACTCAAATATATTTACATGTTCCTTGGCAACACAATCTTTCACGTGCCATTGCGGCCACGCCTTCATCAGCGTCTCGTCATTGCAATCACTATACCCACTACCTGTGAGTTGCATTAATTGTTATCACAACAAGGAACTTCTTATGTGATGGAAACAAAACAGGGGTTTAAAATTAAGTAATGTAATATCCATTCTCCCACAAGAACCATTAAGAACAAGATATAACAGCATTCGAAGCGTTAAGATTTAAGCATACACACAGCAGTCATCACAAAAATTTGGAAACTGAATGTAAAGGACAACGTCACAGACGTACCTAAAAAGGTACTTCTTGAGAAGCGAAACACATTTAGTAATGACTGGCGGGCTGTCGAGAGAACACACAACCATAGCGGCAGTTAGTGGGAATTAGTGTCAAGTGTACCACAGAATGACAAACGCAAAAGGCTTCCTTGGTCATCTCAAGCCTACCGCACCGTTGCAACTCTTTCGTGTAAATGAAAAGATATTGACAGGCTATTGCAGCAAATCAAAGCATGGCTGGATGGAACAGGATCACATCAAATATCAAATACCATGCCACATAGCCATGAGTGAACCCACTATAGGCACCGTGTGTCCACCCGACATACAGATCTAGTCTTTCCTGACGTTGTAAATAACATACTTCAGTCCTATGAAACCTTATGAATTCCCCTTGTTACTATGCATCTTATATAGCAACTCACAATCTTCATAACTGAAAAGACTTTGAAAAGTAATACGTAAATAAAAATTAGGAGTGAAACGAACCTGCGACCTCTCTCTGCCAGAGCATGTTCAATCAGCACGCTGTACGCTGAGTCTACAGTCACAGAGTTCGCAAGGTAGTCCTGCACAACTCCAAGATGGTCTTTATGCAGCGACTTACAGCGGTATTTCAAGTCCGTGTATGAAAGACCCTAGAATCTTAGTGATATGGATGCATTTATCCATGGAAACAAGTAGGATATCCACTCACCATTCCGAAATCCACAAATCGGACAAAAAGCCAAACCTTATTGTAAGCGGAACTTCAGATCTAACAGTTGCCCTACACCTTCCCTAACAATCGAATAATTATCTTCATTCCCAGCTTTAGTTGAAGGATGTTTAACAATATGAATTCATAATACTGTAAAGCCGCAAAAAGTCTAACCATCACAAACTTAGATTGAGTTATAACCAAATCGTGCAGATACAAGCTATCCAAACAGGTACCGACTATTCGACAAGGCAACAGCATTCAGGGTTTCTGTTGATGAGCATTACTGCAATGACTGAAAGGATGCAAGACAGGGACGAAAGCATCCATGATCGTAGAAAACACACACCTGCACCGTGCGGAGAGCTTCAGTTGGAAAAACATGGTGCGAGGACGATAGGCAATCTGCCACAGCGCGCCTCAAAGGCTCAGGATGCTTTTTGGCTTGCTGGCGTGTTCGCTGGCTGACCCCGGGGACACGCCCGCCTCCGCCACCAAGACCCAAGCCATCGCGGTAGCTACGTCCCCCCGAGGAAGGAGTAGGGGCAGCCTCTGCCAGAACACTAGCTCGGCCACTCATTGACCTCTCCCGTCTCAGCGCCCCTTCCTGCTCCGTCAAAGACATCCTTCCAAACTTTCGCAGAGACCCTAAGAGCCTCTTAAGCCTGTTACTTCTCTTCCATTCTCCTCAAACGGCCTTCCTCCTTCCTCCAAGAAGCTTGTCACCACAACAATCTGTCCACTCTCCCAATCCGCTATATCCAGAAGCTCGGCCCTAATAATACATTCACAAAACACTCAAGAAAAAGCTCCTCCGCTTAAATGGAGCTTCAAAAATTCAGTGCAGTACAAGATCAACGAAGATTGACGTCAGTCTTTCCACTCCCGGGACAGCCCTAATTTCCAGCTTCCCAACCAAGTTAACATCTACAAAGAACTCTCGTCCAATGCACCCTGCATCTCACAAAAATCGCGCCACTCTTGATTCACAGCTCCCTCAATATCCGGCTACAAAAAACTCTGGTTACCAATGCATGAACCATAAAATTCCCAGAATCGTCAATTCGGTGTGTGCAACTCCATAATGTGTTCCCGCCACCATCACGATCTTCGTCAAAGCTCCATTTGACTTCTTTGTCGCCAATGAGCGTTGACAATGCGCCTGCCATCCGCATATACCACCATCTCGCCAATCCGTCTCACGGATTCACCTCCGAAATATCCTGATATAAACACCATAACACCGGCTCCCAATCCCATGCTCGCATGACCTGATCCCCTCCACTATACCATTCCTCGGCTTCTCGTCCCCCTCTGCTGCCCCGAGAAACGACTCCACTTACGCATTTCGCACCTCGACTCTCAACTCCAACTCAAAATACGAAACCGAAAATAGGAAAGCTCCGACGGAAGCGGGACATGAAGAGAGAATCAGTCGATCACTCTCTCTCCGGCCAGGGACCATACGACACCGACAGAGCGAATCAGAAGCAAAACGGGGTGGCGGGAAGGGAGAGTGAGGATGGACAGACAAGGCGCTGCAAACCCTAATTGTTGCGGGAAACCCTAATGCAGAATGTTGAGGCAGCAGGAGCGATAGTGCGGGTGATGATGGAGAGCTGGCCGGAGACGAGGCGAAGAAGAAGATGCAGCCGACTGTGTATGTTCAGCTTCCGCTTGGTCGGGCCAGGGCGGGCCGGGGGCTGTTCTGCTCTGTCTCCCGTTGGCTGGATGGATGTACAGAATCTGGATGATACTTTCTCCTCCTTTTTCGTTCTTTGCGGGTTCGAGCTGTTTACAGTTGGGTTTGTCAGAGGTTTGGATTTGGGTCTGGATTCCCAGAGCTGGTCTCCGCTATAGTTCCCAGTTCCCACCCCAAAATTGCGACCTGTGAGACTTGCGACATGGTTGAGTTGCGACCTGCGTGAGTTTCGACCTGCGTGAGTTTCGACCTGCGTGAGTTTCGACCTGCGTGAGTTTCGACCTGATTGAGTTTCGACCTGTAAGGGTTGCGACCTGCTTGAGTTTCGACCTGCATGGGTTGCGACCTGCATGTGTTTCGACTTGTATGGGTTGCGACTTAGGGCCGGTTCAGACTGGGTGGGAATGCAAAGTCCCATCTTTTTGGGTTAGAAAAGATGGGACTTGGGCAGAAAGATGGGTCGCCAAAATGTTAAACTCAATTTTGGAATGAAGTCCCACTTTTTTTGGCGCCAAAACTTGAAAAAGTGCTGCCATGTAGGCTCCATGTAAGCAAGTGGAATGTGGGACTTGGGACATAGTTTGAAACATAAAGTCCTCATCTTTTGCCTTTCCGCCAATCAGATTCTCAGATTTCAATGGGACTTCGGACGTGGGACGTAGTCTGAACCGGCCCTAAAAGCATCTCCATCGGTAAGGTAGTGTGCTAGTAAACCAACCATCAAATGGTTGAAATTGAATTTTGGGGAGGTGAAACTTCTTGAAATAATTTTTAGTAAACTTTCTTTGAAAGACAAGAAGAATTGTCATTTATCCCAAGTTTTTTCATATTTTATGGAGCTTTGTGGAATTAGTTATGAAATTTTGAAGTGGGAAGGTCATAGGTCTCTAAAACCGCCCACCTCCTCAAATGTACGTCTCTTGTACATTGTTGAAAGGCTATGAAAAAGAACATGTACCAACAAAGTACATTTGAGCAAGTGAGTGGTTTTAGAGAGTGAGTGGAATATGAGAAGACTATCTTAGGGTGTAAATGCTCAGACTGTGTTAGATTGCTATTTCTCCCGTTTTGTATCCCCAATGGTGACTTGCTGGAAGATAAATTCTCACCGACCACGCTCAAAAGAGCTCTAAGGACGCTTAGCTCTCGCAGATTCAAGTATATTGAGCATGTTGAAATTCCTCTCATTTTGTGCCTTTGCTATCTATTTCAAGATTCCAAATTACCGGAACTTGATGTCGAGGGGTGTGAGAAAATTTAACAAGTGCAAGGTGTTCAAAATTGCAAACGTGACAAACTATAGGAAATACACCAAGCTACTCGCTCCCTCAAACTCATTGGCATTGTTATTTTTGAGGATTGGTGGTTCTCAGCACCTTCACTGGGCAGAAGTCTTCAAATTGTCCCCGCTCATGCCCCATTTTTACTGGCACGCTCACCAGCAGTTTAGTGGGCGTGAACACTGTTATACAAGAGTCATAACCAAATCTCATTCTCATTGGCAAGATGCTTTAGAGGAGTGTATATGAGTAAAAATATACTAACAAAAACTAAAAAGCACAAAAAAGTTTCAAAACCCCACCACCAAAAAAGTCCCACATCATTACTACCACCTTTTGAAGCCATACATGGAACCTTCTCATTAGTTGTTAGAAATGTGAGAATGCGTCATATGAGAGAACATGATTTAGTAACGCATTCTAAATACGTTTGAGAGACTCATTTCAAAACCATGTTGGTAGACCCACGTCAGGGAAGAAGACAAAAAGATTCTCACCAGTCCAACTGTGCAATGGGAATGGGCCTTCACTCCCTCCCGCCCTTCCATGTCTTTCCATGTCCTGCTAGTCTGCCTCACAACCCTTTAGGGCTTCGAAGCAATCGAAGCTCAAGCCCAAATCCTCCTCCTCTTCAATACCAATTCTGCAGTTGCACACCCCCTCCTCGGGCATCCACCACCAAGCCCTTCCCTAGTTGGTGTGGGTGCGTCGTTCACCATGAAAATATCACCGGTGAAGACTCTCAAAGGCAACCACTTCGACCTGCACGTTGCGGACGACGAGCTGCTGGTACAACACGACCCTTCCTTCTTTCTCTGGGATCCCGTGCACCTTTTTCAGTTTTCCTGTTGTCCACATCAATAATTTCGGAATAGCGCAATTGTTAATCTTTTGCCAGGAAATCCTTCTTCATAGGAATTGCGTTTGGGTGGAGTAGTACTATGAACCAGATGTGTTCGCCGACAGATAATTCTAGACATAAATAGGTCACCATTGTTACGCCAAATTCGGTTTTATAGGGCACCTAGTTAGTTGCCAAAATTGATAGTTTTGGCTACCTGTTACAATTCCTGGCTGGAAGGGATTTCCTAATCTCTCACCACCTGAGCTTAATTTTTATTGTTTGACTGATTGGTCAAATTTTGATACCTTTGTGTAACGCACCAACGAATGCATGCAAACGGCCGAGGGTTGATTGGTAGGACTCTTCTTAGATCGCCTTTTCACCAATTGGTAATTTATTTTATTTTAGGACGTGGGGCGCCAGCTGAATCGTTCAATTCGGAGGAGCCTTTTGGGTTTGCTGGTGTACCATTTTATTTCCATGGTTTTGTTTTGTAATTTTGATAGAATGAGTGCTGCTCAGAGAATTCCACCTCCTGAAATGTAAACCTCTGGTACATTCTCTGCACTGGGTGTCTCCTCCTGAGCATCACTCCACCCTAAGCATAGTAAAAGAGTGTCTTGATATTGTTGCGCAGTAGTAACCTGCATTTTTATGTGAGCTGAGGGAGTAGTAGTGGTGTTTGGTTATCGTGTGCAGGTTAGTTCGGTGAAAGGGAAGATTGAGGAGGAGGAGTCGCAAGGGAGGGACAAGTTTGAAGTGCAACGCTGGAGATGCTCTAAGCATAATTTTGCGTAGTTTGTAGCTTGCTCAATATAGTATAGTTTCTGGCACTCACTCTCCACTCTGAAGGTTTCAATTAGCTCGCTAGATCAACCCTGCTTGTTGAGAGGCAATCTTTCTCCCTGGAAGTACTACTCTCATAGCCTTATGATTTGTATACTATCACTCTCTTTGTCCATAATCGCTACTCTTCCTCCTCGACATTGGCTACGCTGACAAGTGAACAGAGAAACAAGCACTCGTTGCATTGGATACCACAATGCAGCCACTGAGCTGGTGGTTGCATTACCTCGTACGTTGGACATTGCCTGTTCAAGTGCAGCGGCGTGACGAGCAGCGGTTGAGTCGGTCATCAGGAGGGTCAAGTGATGATGATGATGATGATGATGATGGAGAAGAAGCGGCGCCGCTGCAACCCGACAGGTCTTCGCCGCTTCCCACGTGTGGTTCATTCAAGGCGTGCAGGAATGGATTCTTCTGCTTGGTGGCTGCCCTGGCAATGGCCGTGCTGATGGCCCTGGTGGTGCATTTATGCCTGGATATCTGGCTAGCCCCCTCTCATGTAAGTCTTATGCACATCACCATTCATTTTATACATACACAAAACACATTCTCCAGCACGAGTCAAACACAGCGACAAGGTTAGAATTGTGTTGCCAATTTCATTCGAATGATAGGCACCTGAATTTCACATACAAAAATGGAGTTAGTAACCCTACCTTAGGCTTTGTACATCAGCACTTTTCTGTAGGGTTATCGTCCAAAAGGAATCGACACTTCGATGCTCCTTGCAGCCTGTGGTATAAAATATACAGAGAGATTATGTAGTTAGTTTCCTGTTATGGCTTGCTCTCCATTTCTGAAGCACTCGATCTGCAAATGTTGCATGTTTTGAGTGCTTACATCGGGAGTCCTGGATCCATTTTTTCTGTAGGAGGAGAATTGGCAACGGATATTTATCGACTCTATCGATAATAACAGCATCAGTAACCATCTAAAGCACATTACGGAGGAGCCGCATGTGGCAGGATCACAGGAGAATTTCGACACAGCTCAGTATGTAGAGTCTTCATTCGAGGAGTATGGCTTGGATGCACATCACAAGGACTATGACGTGCTATTGACATACCCTTTGCAACGATCGCTGGTACTCTCACAGCCAGATTCTGAACCAATTACATTCTTGCTGAAGGAGAAAGCTGTACCTGGTGATCCATATTCCAATAACTCAAAGGTTATTCCACCCTTTCATGGATATGCCCCGTCGGGAAATGCTTCAGCCGAGGTGGTTTATGCGAATTATGGACGAGTGGAGGACTTTCAGAAGCTATCTCAGCTTGGTATTGAAGTCGAAGGGGCCATTGTTATTGCAAAATATGGTTCCATTTTCCGAGGGGATATTGTGGAGAATGCGGCACAAGCCGGAGCTGTTGGTGTTTTGATTTACTCTGATCCTCTTGAATATGCTAATAATGGCACTCAAGGTTATTATCCTGATTCTCAATGGTTACCTCCAAGTGGCGTACAAAGGGGCTCTGTTTATAGAGGAATTGGCGATCCCTTGACGCCGGGCTGGGTGAGCGAAACTGATGCTGAAAGGTTATCTGTGGATGATCCTGAAGCTGAGATGCCCCGAATCCCCTCACTGCCAATTTCTGCTGAGGATGCTCTTCCCATTTTGAAGTCTCTTGGTGGCCCAGTAGCTCCGGGAGAATGGCAAGGAGCTCTTCAGTTGTCTGAGTACAAGTTGGGACGTGGCCCAGGGAGACTTAACCTCCATTATGTGGTAAAGAGTACCAACACATATTGATTTTTTGGTTTTCAGAAAAAAAAACAGTCAGATAAAAACTGACAAAGAATACAAATAATTATTCCTCGTGTGACATATTCATTGTTTTTTACATTTTGAATCTACCTGCGGTTTTTGATTTTTGGGTATTCCTGTTGTTGCGGATGTTTACAGGCGAACCAGACTGTGACACCTATTCGTAACGTGTTTGCTACTATTGTGGGATCACAAGAGCCTGACAGGTCCTGAGTATGCTGAACCCCATCTCTGTCTACTATATAATCATGATTGGACCATTCTGATCGTCTATTGGATTTCTTTTTTATCCTTCATTTCCAATTCTTGTGGTTTGAAACTTGACTACTGTAGTCCACAATCTGCCCAGCCATGTTGAATGCGTTTCTTTTGTACTATAGGTTGGTTCTTCTTGGTAATCATCGTGATGCATGGGCTTTTGGGGCTGTGGATCCAAACAGCGGTACAGCAGCACTTTTAGAGGTAATACAATCAGCTTCAGGTTCGACGCTTACAGTGACTGAGATGCCATGTTTTGTATGATGTAGCATATTAAATTTTCTGCATACAGAATTTTTATCCGAATGTGAGTATATTGTGGGTTCCTAGTGTTTTGCTGCAGGTCAGGATTAAGCAATTCTGGCTTATAAAAGTGTAATACTTGTGCAGTTGGCTCGGGTATTTGGCAAGCTACTGAAACGGGGGTGGCGTCCATGTAGGACCATCATACTCTGCAGCTGGGATGCAGAAGAATTTGGCCTGGTCCCTCCCTTGTCCAAACTTGCTATTTTCGTCGGATGTGTTGATTGTACCTTATATTGTTTTATCGCAGCATTAATCTGTAAGTAATGTTGATGTAAATGATTCTTGAGTTGCAGGGTATATTCTGACCATGATTGTATGGGTTCTACAGGTGGGTTCAACTGAATGGGTGGAGCAAAATATAGATATTCTTAGTGCTAGCGCTGTGGCTTATTTGAACGTAGATTGTGCAGTTTCTGGGCCTGGATTCAATGCACAAGCCTCTCCACAGCTTGATGATCTCTTAATAGATATCACAAAACAGGTTCGTTTATTTTAACATATAACGGGTTTGCAGAGTTCATCACCAGGGTTGATATTCAGGATCTTACATTGTATTAGAAGCTTTTGTTCGATCTGATGTCACATTAAGAGTCTCAATCACCGATTCTGCACCAAACCGTCCTTGACATTTTTGGTATATCCACAATTATATTCTTTAGTGTGATTTGTTTCCGAAAGTCTTCATATTCATCAGTATGTGAAGTTGTGGTTTTCCAGGTAACCGATCCGGATGACTTTGGCCAGAGCGTGTACAAGTCATGGGTGCTCTCAAGCAATAAGACCACGCCTTCCGTACGTCTATTCTGCACTGACTTTGTAATCTCTGCTGAAAAAATAAGCGCAATATGCCTCTTTCACTTAGTATCGAAATTTTACTTACTCATTGAGGGCAATGGTACATAGACTATGCGAAATACAAGAAACACCTGTCACCAACATCAGGACATCTAGTTTCTAATCTCATTATTTTTGGAGCTTGCTATTATGGCTTCCCTATCCTGAACTATCTCGCACGGTTTTTTGCTTGCTCAGAAGGATAGAAGTTTTCCATCAGAGATTCAGTTTAGATGTCCGGTTATAGGTTCTTGGCATTGAGGACATGGCCTGCTCTGAAGAAGCGAGTTCTGAGAAGAGTGTGCGTTCTCCAGATTGGTCGGTTAGGAGGCGGGGATTCAGATTTCGCATCCTTTCTACAACATGCAGGTGTTCCGTCACTCGATATATTCTTCAATGCAGGTTAGTAGCTTCAGCTTTATATACCATGATCTATAATCATACCTTCACCTCAGGAGTTGCGACTTCATAATTTAGCACGAGTTTATTCATTTGGTAGTCTTGGACTCTTACTCAGCCTTGTGTGCATCTGCAGAATATCCTGTGTACCACAGTGTATATGATAACTACAATTGGATGGTTAAATTCGGCGATCCTTTGTTCCGTCGTCATGTAGCTGGTAAACTCGTCCTCTAGAAACTTTTTTTTACCCTTATGATTATCAGCAACTCTTGTAGTTCAGTTACCGCTTGGTCTTTATTGTGGATACCCGACAATGTCTACATTAGTCTGAGATCCACTGGCTGGTTTTCTTTGCCATTATGCAGTGACAAGTGTGTGGGGGTTACTAGCCTTGCGACTTGCGAGCGATGACATTCTGCCTCTTCAGTACGAGACCTATGCCAACGAGCTTCATTTATACACCCAGTCGATAGTTTTGCAACTGTCTGCTTCAAACGCTCCAGAAAATATATCCTGTGCCCCTCTTCTATCAGCTGTTAAGGATCTGCAAGCCTCTATTCAGCATTTGACGCAAGAGTTGAAGGTAAAGTTGCATTTATGCGTTGAGACGAAGATACAAACATGCTGAGTTGTGGAATCTATGACTAAAAGCACGGTTTGTTCATGATATGTACAATCTTTTTTGCTCTGCAGTCCATCAACCAGGACTCGCTGGAAACGCAGTCAGGACTAGCTTCACAACTGTTGTACCGTCGGCGTGCACTCAATGATCGTTTGCTCAGGGCAGAGCGTGCCTTTCTCGACGCTGATGGAATTCCTGGTGCATCTTGGTTTAAGCATCTGGTACTTCTCTTCACCTTTTAACTCGATTCAAATGTTCAGTTTCTAACATAACGGTTGATAGAATGCTTCATTTGTCATTTGCTTATCCCAGCAGTTGTTCTCAATTAGAACATGCAAAAATACAGGTCAATATCTGCATCTCATTTACCATTCGTTTTGTCAGGTTTATGGACCTGTCACAAACAACCAGTACGAGTCCCTCTCATTCCCAGGTATTTGGGATACAATTTACGAAGCCACAGGTACCAGCAACGGTGCTGTAAATGCAACTAAATGGGTGGCAGTGCAGCATGAAATATTTCGTGCTGCACGCGTCACTGCCCGTGCAGCCCTTGTTCTGCGAGGCAAACTCACATGACGGTGGAGTTTCAAATACCTGTTGCGGTTGCTCATTATATTGTACTTTCGAACTGGAAAGGCTTTGTACAGGTTTACACTACTTTCATGATGCATACTTACAGGTTTTATGGAATCTGCATGAAGTGAAGGCAGTAAGCACGAAGAACTCAACCTGACTTGACCTCTTCAAAGTTGGACTGATTCGGATCTCTTGAAGGTCTTGCTTGGGCTTGTACGCAACAATCGCTAAAATCCTATATGACTACGGCTATTGGATATACTTGGTTTAATGGTATTTTCGGCTTCCAGTTTCCTGTGAGTTGCTTTGCGCAGCAACATGAAATGGTTTCAGGCAAGCTCGTTGTGGTGTGATTTCTTCAGTAAGATTATTCGTGTAAGATCTTCTGAACTGTAGAAAGTATGATAGGTGACTCAAACTTAAAAATTCTAGTTAGGCTGTGCTTGTAAAGTAGTACCTGTCTACTGAAGTACATTTGTAAAATAGGTGTTATTGAAGTTTGCACCTTAAAATGCTTCAAATACATGATTTGAAATTGGTTGTTCAGAAGTTTTCACTCTTCCATTCAGAGTTGGAAGGTTGTCCTCGAGAAACTGCTTCGTTCAATTCAAGGTTGGAATTTGGATTTTCAATAGAGATTTGAGAGCCGGTTGTGAACTTTTGCTGTTTGGATGGTGAATACTGGAATGGTGAATAGCTGTTCATTTACAACTCATTTTAATCTCATGTTTGTTTACGTTTTACTTTTTTTTCTGTTTGTTCTAATCGGTTTAAAAAAAATTGCAGTGCGTTTGCAATTCGTTTTGCTTCTCCTTTCAAACTATTGTTCATTCCGTTTGTTCTCGTGTTCAAGTTGTTTCATTACTTTTACAAATTACTTTTATGCATTTGATTTGTTTGACGATTTATTTTCCTTAATTATAAATAAAGCTTTGTTTATACTGCAGAGTTTACAATTCATTTGGAATACATTTTGACTTCATCTTTAATTCCTTCCGATACATGCCGTGATTGGAAGATGCTAGCGTAGCTTCTCCAATTTATGTGAATGTCGTATGTTTTGATTATAACAGTTGCATAATGTCTTTTTTGTTGATTATTTATTCCTGCCAAGGCTTTTTTCTAACTGTCTGAATACTTTGTAAGCAATTCATTGATATAAAGCTCAGTTTGATAAGTTCTAACTTCTTTTGAATCCTAATTACAGGATCTTGAAGTAGTTGCATTGTAGACCTCATGAGGGTTGTAGTGTTAAATTTGACCAAAATAGGGTTGGAAATCTACATGAAATTTGAGTACAAAAGATCTTGCTGTTTATAGAGTAGGGAACATATAGATCCATTCCTCATTCAAACCCTTCCTATGCAGTCAATTCTTTATCAAATCTATAACTAATTACATAGAGATGGGGACAAAAAGATTCATTTCTCACTCAAACCCCTCCCATGCAATCAATACACAATATTTGAAACTAACAATTACATGTCTTGCAAGCTCAAAGAGTAAATTGAGATGTGTTGGTGATAGATTGAGAATGGGCTTGTAGTAATTTTAAGAGCATTTTAATCATAATTTGATATATTTTCAAATATTTTTACTAACACTTTGAATATGATTCATGTCAAATTTTAGTGCATTGTGCCCTCTTTCTATCTACAAGAGGCTTGCTTGAGTTGTGGCAATTTCAAGTTTTAAAAGGTGAGTAAAAGCTAATAAAATGTTGATGGGAAGTTGGAAGTTGATGAATATAGCATATTTGATAATGTAGAATTGCACTTGGCATGAGTCAAAGGCACAAAGTTGGAATAGTGTGCTTATTAAATGTTAGTACATATTGTCTCCCTTCATAGGTTTTTGAAATATATAATTGATTTTAGATTTTGTGAAGAATTGATTGCATGGGAAGGGTTTGAATGAAGAATGGATCTTTTTGTCCACATTTATATTTTAAAAATCTAGAAAGAGGGACAAAATACTTTAAAATTTGAGGAGTGTACTATTCTAAATCCATGCTTGTAACCCATGCCAAGTGCAAATTTTTCTATGCATATATGCTAATTCAATTTAGGTCCAATATACTTATGACACCAACCAAATGAAGTCACAATATCAAAAAAACATTGATGGTGGCACTAGACCAATTCATAGGAGAAACACATTGAGCATATTCAAAAGGAAATATGAAATGAAAAATAAAGGTGTTGCTTTTATAAAAGAAAATTTCCTTGATACATAGCATTTCTATACAATACAAGTTCCTTTACAATTCTAATCATTTTAAAATGAAATTTTAGCTATCCAATACTCAAATGAATTGCATTAAAATTAGGGAATTGATATGTGCACATTGGGGAGTTGATATTTTTACACCCCTTGCAAGGTAAATTATAGATTTCTACCATCAAAAAGTTGAATTTGAGAAATTTGAACTTAGATTTGGATTTTGAGACCATGTTTTTCTCAAGAACTATAAAAAGGTTGCAATTGAACAACACCCATTGAAAAAGTTTAACTAGGGGAAAAAGTGTTGCTTATACTTTTGTTTGTAAAAAAAGATAGGCTTTTTCATTGGGTGTTGTTCAATTGCAAATTTTATTATGGTTTTGGAGTAAACCATGGTCTCTAAGTCCAAATCTGAATTCAAAATTCTCAAATTCAAATTATGATGGTAGAAATCTATAATTTACCTTGCAAGGGGTGTGCAAATATCAACCCCCCGTTGTGCACATATCAATTCCCTAAAATTATGGCATTTAACATGACCAAGAAATTTTATTACTACTTCTTACTCTTTTTTTGTTACATATAGTCACCGTTTCTCAGAGAATGAAATGAGAATGGAGATTGAGAATTAGCTGAGTGAAAATAGGAGCCAATAGGAGCTTGTTCTTTGTGAAGGTGCTGTAACACCCCATTTATGTGTAGTGGAGAATAGAGAATGGAGAATGGAGAATGGTTTACTTAGAGAAAGGTAGCACAGCCAGCAATTGGAGGAACAAAAAGAGCTAGGGTGAAAAGCAATTCACAAACAAGAAAAACAAGCATACCATGGTAAGAAGTTCACATGCTAAGTAAACTCATTCTCCAATCCATTCTTCACCTCCTAAGGAGAAAAATGGAATGGTGAGAAGTTTAGCAAGCAAACATAACATTGTTAACCAGTGCAAGGCTTGCTCCTAGTATCATTCCCCCTAAATACCAGGAGAGGAATAAAGTTATAATACCAGGCCACTAATTGGCCTGGTATTATAACTTTATTTCCCCTAGGTATCCAAGGGGAATGATACCAGGGTCAAGCCCTATGCTGATGAACAATGTTATGGAAAAACAACATAAGCTCCAACAACCACCAACAACGCGACAAGTCTTGCTTTCTCATTCTCCACACTTGCCCAAGAAAGTGCCCTGAATACCCCTATTATCTCATTACAGTAATTTCCCGTTGCTTTCTAGTCACTTTCTCGTTACGGTTGGTTACTTTTGCCGTTACTTCATGGTCACTTCTATCGTTACTATTTAGTAACTTTATCGTTACTATTTAGTTACTTTATCGTTACTTTTTGTTACGTTCTTAGTGAGCACGATTAGGGTTTACGGCTGAAGTACCAGCAATCCGAAGCGTTTCCAGTAAATTTGTGCTTCTGGTCAAGTCCGCATTCGCGACACAAGCTTGTGCTTCCCACCAATCCATCGGCTCTCCCATAGGTACATATCTCCAATTCTCTTTCTCGCATTCCGTTCTGCAACTTCAGCTTCGCAACCATTTCAGAAATGATCAAATGTCCTGCTTTTCACGCTTTGTCTAGTACTGGCTTCTTCTGTCTCTTGCTAGCAAACTCTCCTCACCAAGAGACCTTTATAGTCCAACCTCATTTCCTCAGTTATCGAATCAATCGCGCTTTAACCTAATCAATCCAATGCGCCTCGCGATCAAATGAAACCACTGATCTTTCCCTAGAATTTTGAAGTCTCTGAAAGGCTGCCTCCAGATTTGATCGCCAATGTCGGTGTCTTGTTGTTACAGTAGAAGAATCACGCCAGCATCGCAACTTGAACACATCTTCAGTTTTTTATTTTTCTGGTTTTTAGACAATAATAGTTTTTTTCCTTTTTTGCCATAATTGAATGTAGATTTTATTGTTAAATGAAATAAGCTTGCATTTAAATCCCTGCACTTACGCATCCTTGGGATGCATTCCTCCTGATGTATGTACTTCGAGTTGTTTGTACCGAAGGTTTAGGGTTTTTTCCAATGAGGACAAACGAAGCCAATGATATTTCCCTGGAATTTTGAAGTTTCTGGAAGGCTGCTTCCAGATTTGATCGCCAGTGTGGGTGTCTTGTTGTTGCAGTAGAAGAATCATGCCAGCATCGCAGCTTGAACACATCTTCAGTTTTTTTTTTCTTCTGGTTTTTAGACAATAATAGTTTTTTCCTTCATTTCCATAATTGAAAGTAGATTTTATTGCTAAATGAATGAATTTTGCTTATAAGTGAAATCCCTGCGCTTACGCATCCTTGGGATGTATCCCTCCTGATGTATGTACTTCGAATTGTTGATACCGAAGGTTTAGGGTTTTGTCCAATGAGGACATTGAATCAAATTTTTAAGCAGCATTGTTGCGTTGTGGTGTTGCATATTGGCAGCTTTGGGCCTTTATGTTGTAGGAAGGGATATATTCCTGATGTATGTACTTCAAATTGTTTATACCGAAGGTTTAGGGTTTTGTCCAATGAGGACATTGAATCAAATTTCTAAGGAGCATTGTTGCGTTGTGGTGTTGCGTATTGGCAGCTTTGGGAGGAGAGCTGAATTGTAGGTGGAAGGGAGATGATGGACGTGGACGAGCGGCAGGTGCCGCTACGATTGGATTTGGAGGACGATGGCGTCGAGGAGGACGAGGCCATGGCGGACAGGGGAGCCTTTGAGCGCGACTACGCGGACGAGCGTTCGTGGGAGGAGCTGCAGGAGGATGAGTCCGGAATGCTGCGCAATCCGCTCGATGTGGCGGACCAGCAACGCCAGCATCGGAAGCGGATGGCGGCCATGGCGGGACCGCACATCCAGCGCGGCATCATCCGCTACGTCTACGTTTTGTTGGATTTCTCCCGAGTGAGTGATCCTCCACATTTTCTTTGTTGCAGGATTAACAAATGCAGCTCCTCTGAATGCTTGTCATGTGTATCCATCAAGCCATTGTATGATTTTTGGATGATTCAGTAGCCATTGCTTCGCATACTTCAGTAAGCCTGGATTACCTTGAAATGTCGTGATTAGCCAATCAATATTTGTCGAACTATGTAATGGAAGACGGTCAGAGAGTTAGGGGTGAGAACTGAAGCTGAGTGGCATAAAAATGGGATTGAATCAACTGTAGTAATGCATGGCCTTCCATACAGGCAGCTAGGATTGACGAATTCAGCTCCTTTGATTGCTTGTCATGTGTGTCCATCAAGCCTCGCCACTAATTTCTTACATTTTCTGAAATTTGGATGACTCAGTAGCCATTGCTTCACATACTCCCTCTGTCCCTCTAAAAGCGTCCGAAAAGCTTCCTTGCTAAGGATTAATTGCGTTTTTAGACTTAGTGCGAGTGACACATGCATTCTAGAATCAATATACCATTTACCAAATGTATGCAAAATCTCCAATTTTTATGTTGCCGGCACCCAAATTCCATGCAAAAAGTACCATATTTGTGCATAGTTTGTGAATGCTGCCAGCTTCTCATTATTTTGACACATGCATTCTAGAATCAATATACCATCAACTAAATGTATGCAAAATCTCCAGCTTTGGTATTACCATTTGAACACCCAAATTCCATGCAAAAAGTACCATATTTGTACATGTTGCTAGCTCCTCATTATTGATGATTTAAAGATTAGTAGCAGCAATGGTACCTCATATGGGCAAGGCCAAGCTTGTTAGGAGAGGAATGCTCTCTAATTGCTTAACTTGCCCCCATGAGATCATTGAACATGACAAACGCTTTCTGAGTGTTTGAAATCAGCAAAAGGGAGCTTTTTAGTGGTACAAGAGATGTGTGTAATAATTTGGACGTTTTTAGAGGGACAGAGGGAGTATGATTTTTGGATGATTCAGTAGCCATTCCTTTGCATACTTCATCAAGCTTAGATTACCTTGAAATGTCGTGATTAGCGAATCAATACTTGTAAAACTATGTAATGGAAGACGGTCAGAGAGTTAGGCGTGAGAACTGAGGCTGAGTGGCACGAAATGGGATTGAATGAACTGTAATAATTGGAGTAATATATGACCTTCCATACAGGCAGCTGCAGAGATGGATCTTCGGCCAAGTCGAATGGGCATTGTGGTTGAATGCGTGGAGGCTTTTGTTAGGGAGTTTTTCGACCAGAATCCGTTGAGCCATTTAGGGATCATACTGCTCCGGAATGGAATTGCGCATCGACTGACTGATTTGAGCGGCAGCCCTGAAGCGCATATTAGGGCTCTCCGAAGCAACATGGAGTGCGCAGGGGATGCTTCGATTCAGAATGGTCTGGATCTGGCACGAGGATATTTGACTCAAATTCCAACTTACGGGCATCGGGAAGTCCTGCTCATCTATTCGGCCTTGAGTACCATTGATCCTGGAGATATTATGGAGGCCGTGCAGAAGTGTAAAGACGCGAAGATCCGGTGCTCTGTCGTCGGTCTATCTGCAGAGATTTTCATATGCAAGCTGTTGTGTGATCAGACTGGAGGCATGTACTCCGTGGCTACCAATGAGGTATGCGTTAATTCTAGTGCTTGACTGTCGCATTCAGAGAATATATTGGTGCTTGTTAGGAAGTCCTTCCGGTCTCTGATGTCATTGTAGCTTCTGTCTTCCTGCTTTGATTTTGGGAAATTTCATTGATACCCCTTGAAGTTTGCAATATTTTCATAGATACCCCTGCTTTTTCAGAAATATCACAAATACCCTTGGGCCAAAAAATTTAGGCATTTGTTTTGTTATGCACTCCACTTCCCTTTTTCCTTTGTGCGTATGCATATTAAGAAAGAAGAAATGTGCACTCAAAGGGAGAAGGAAGTGACATGCATAACAGAACAAACGCCTAACTTTTTTGGCCCAAGGGTATTTGTGATATTTCTGAAAAAGCAGGGGTATCTATGAAAATATTGCAAACTTCATGGGTATCCATGAAATTTTCCCTTTATTTTATTATCCCGATCCGTCGTGTACGCAAGGTGCGTTTCGTGACGTGAAGATTTCCTATTTATGGACACTGAAAGAGACATGTTTTAAATTTCTCATAATTTGATTGGTGTGTGAGAGGAAACCTATACCTGAGGAGACAACCCTGTCTTCAACACAGTCGCAGTCCTAGATTTCTTTGAGCGTAGAAATTTCACATACAGTAACATATTTCATTGAAGCTTTGGGATTATTTGCTCATTCTTGCAAGATTCGTGATATCTTAACAGGCGCATTTGAAGGAATTAATTATGGAGCATGCGCCTCCGCCTCCAACGCAAGCGGACATGTCTGTGGCAAGTCTGGTACGCATGGGTTTTCCTCAAAGGGGGGCTGAAGATGCAGTAGCTCTTTGTGCATGCCATAGAGAAGTCAAAATAGGAGGGGGCTACACTTGTCCACGCTGCAAGGCCAGAGTCTGTGAGCTTCCAACGCAATGTCACATATGTGGCTTAACTCTGGTCTCTTCTCCACACCTTGCACGTTCATACCATCACCTCTTTCCCGTGCCCCCCTTTGAAGAAGTTGCGAACTTGGCCGTTGCAAATGGATCGAAACACTTGTCAGGGAGTTGCTATGGCTGTCTGCAAGAACTTCCGACCCCAGGTAGAATCTCCAAGTTCTCAAATTTTGCAAAGACTAGACAGCCATGGCTCAATATCTTCTGATGTTTCCCCTTTTCAAGTTCTCTTATTAGTGGACTATATCTCTTAGTAACACAATATTCGTTAATTTGGGAAAAACACTTCCCCAAAACGGATTTAGGGGATACTGAAATTTTCATTTGTGAGAATATTTTGGTGATTTAAAGTGAGTTTTTTGATAATTCCTTCAAGATATTTCATCATTGATGTAAGGTCTTGAAGAAGTCATCATAGAATTCACTCAATCTCCTCAAAACTCTCAAAAATGAAAAATTCAGAAGTCCCAAAATCGAAGATTTTTCCCAAATTAACGAATATTGCGTTTTAGAGAAATACTTGTGAATGACATCGGACATTAATAATGTTTGTTTGCGGAATTGCAGGAGGGAAGGTCAAAGGAGTTCGACTGGAATGCCCCCGCTGTAGGCAGCATTATTGCTTTGATTGTGACATTTACATTCATGAGAGTCTTCATAATTGCCCTGGTTGTGAAAGTACTTCAGTCTCATCGTCACATCCTTCACAATAACCAATTTTTTTTTGCCGGAACCTGATGTTCATGTCCACCATTTGTATGTCTAGGTGGTCCTAGTTGATATCTTGAAGCTCTGGTGTTGGTGTTTTCAGTTGTATGAGTTTGTTTACTCCTTGGATTGTTTACGGTATCTGGTTCTATTGAGAAAACTGAGGGTGAGTTCCAAGTTTCTTTTCCTTCTGACACATCACAGTCGCTGGTAAAAGTCACAAGCCTGGATTTGCCGTTTTGTGACTGAAGTTTTATGGCAGGTTCTGCCTGCGTCCCCTTCTGGTTCTGCAGTGGTGTCCTGAACAACTGGCATGGTGAGCTTTTAGACTGAGGCTGACCTTTGCACCAGTCTTTCTGCTGATGAGGATCGTGACTTCATCGGTTCAGGGTACGCAAAACAAAAAGTAATACATCAATGAAAAGTATTGAGAATTATGCGTAATGGTTGGGTTAGTACAATTTTTCTGACCGAATTTGCAGGAGGCACAAACATTGTAGTCACTTGGTATTGTATTACCAATTCAACTTGATACTGTGTATGTGCTGCCAACTTGTGGATGTCACTCAATGAAGGTAAAATAAAAAGGACCTTATAGCCGACCTTTTGGAATGACCCTTTTATAGAGAAGATTTTAGAAAATGCATAATTCATTAAATCTACAAAATATGCTAGCTGGGTCTTATGTCCAACTTTTTATTGGAATGCAAGGTAGACATACCCATTCCTGAGCGGCTCTCAATTTTGCACCCTACATTTGAGGTGTTCACTATACACTCTTGAACCCAAAGTGTAGCAATAAACCCTACTTGTACAAGTGAATCTTGCCACATGTCAACTGCTAAGCCATTTTGGGAGGGTTGGGATTGGAACTGTCAAGTGCCATTGTAGGAATACATTCAAGTAGTTTTAGGTTTAGTCTACAATTGCTTTTAGGTAAAATAAAAAACAAAATATTAAAAATAAATAAATAATTGTATCAACTATACTAAATAGTGCGATTAGGTTGCCTTAACAATTCAGTTCCATCATTTGGGAAAGTTACCTCATGGCTCATTGCTTGACCACTTGGAAGCGCATGCAACTCTTTTAATATCACAATGTCATATGGTTTACAACTTGGACACAATTAGTTTATTTTTTCATAACTTTGTTGTGGTTGCCAAGTCCTTTAGAAATTGTTTATTGAAGTGATTATTGATGAAATTTTTGCTGTTGCCAATAGGTATTTATAAAGTGTAGAATGTGAAGAAATTAGTGTAGGTCAATCTAAATGCACTATTTAGTTTATGTTGTCATCAAGATTGCAGCTCTAAACAAAATTCAACGTCACAATTTATTGCACATATGTCAATGTGGGGCCAAGGAGGAAAAGGTCAAGTGTTTTTCCAAACAAGGATAACAGTAATAATTTACCCCTTTTTTTTTGTTCAATTGCATCGGCTCTTGGAATTCCACACTTATGCAGGGTCTCTGAATCCAAAGATGAATTCAAAATTCTCAAATTCAATCTCTAGATGGTAAATATCTAAACTCTCACATTTGCTAGGCAGGTGAAAAAACAATGCTTTTTCATTCCATCTTGGCCTCACATTGACGTATGTGTAGACCAAGCCCAACAAAATAAATCTTGGGCAAAAACTTGTCTAAATTGACCTCAAAATCCGCCTAGCAACCACAACACTAGAAAAGTCCTCTGAACAAAATGGATGAATTTGCCAAAATCCCTATCCAAGTTTGCACCAAGTTTGCCAGATTTTGGTTGAAAGGTAGTAAGATTAGTAGATTTTATGGATGAACAAGCATACATTGATGATTCTATCCAACTCTATCCAAACTAGTTTACGTGCCTACTATATCAACGGAGGCAACAAATATATTCTTGCAATAAACAAATTGTGCAATAGCAATTTTATCCCCATGCCTCCCTATCCCTATGCCACCTAGCCATGTGCCCCCTATCTCTGTGACCCTACCTCCATGCCCCCTATCTCCGTGACCCTATCTCCATACCCCCTATCTTCATGCCCCTATCTCCGTGACCCTATCTCCGTGCCCCCAAATTTTATTTGATTTCATTTCTAAATTTAGTTAAACTTGTACTTTACTCTATTTTGCTTTTCATTCAATATGGAATTCTCTTAAAAAATACATGAGCGTTCTCATTGGCCAAGAGAAAATTGTGGTGCAATTACCAATAACTTGTTGTTAACGTCTTGTGACACAGATAAAAGAGAATATTGTGGTGTAACTTGCAGTGAATTATCATACTTTATTATTCATACTTTATTGTTACTCTACTCTATTTTACTTTTCATCCAATATGGGATTCTTTTAGATATGTAGATTTTCCTTACCTAGAGTGCATGTCGCTCTACCAGCGAAAATGCATGAAAATAAAAAAAAAATAAAAAAAAACGCTGACTGAGCCCCCAACGACGAACCACCTTTTTCCTGTCCACCTTTCGTCTTTTTCAAACTACTTTTCCAGGACTATTTTTCTTCACAAACCATCAGCGTCATCGTCATCGTCATCGCCATCGCAGTCGCGTCACCTTCATTCATTCTCCACCCAAGGGAATGCATACCGGCGGGTCCTCAGCACAACCCCCACCCCATGTCTCAAACCCCGCCCCATGTCTCAAAACCCCACCCCATGTCTCAAAACCCCACCCCATGTCTCAAAACCCCACCCCATGTCTCAAAACCCCGCCCCATGTCTCAAAACCCCACCCCATGTCTCAAAACCCCACCCCATGTCTCAAAACCCCACCCCATTGCTCAACATCCCCAGCTCTTCGTAGAATTGAAATTTCTGGCGCATTAATTGTCCCATCCGAGGTAGTCCAAGGCCGGAGCAACGAGAATCGAGGGACGAGATCGAGAAATGCTACAGTACTGCCGCGGCTCTCGATTCACACCAGCAAAAGATTCGGCATCGGGGGTTCCGTAGAGAAATTCGGGTACCATTCCTTTGAAGACGCCGCAACACTCGCAGCTCCTGACGAGGTGCTTGTATGCCAACGTTCGGCTTGATTCCTCTTGACTCTTGAGCAGCTCTTTTCTTCCCGAGTGGCGCCACTCGACACCGTCGTTGCTGTAACTTAACCCACCCCCGAATTTACTCTTATCTTACCTCGACTGTTCCGATTCGTCCATCTCCCTTCCTCCTCTAATTCTTGACTTTCTTGTATAAGCTAGAGTGGGTCGGTTTGCCTTTCCAAGTTTGACATCGCCTCGGATGGGACGTCGGACACCGGAAACCGATCCCGAAACTTCCACCAAAATTTGAAGAGAAAAGTCATTTTGCGGAGACTTGTTACTACAAGTCGGTTTGCTGTCTCGTTTTTTCTCTCTTGCTCAGCTCGCTGTAAGTTAACTTAGCTCTTTCGCTTTTTTGACACGAGACGTCCGGTTTCCGGATCCTGAGAATTCACGTGGGTCTTTTTAGGGTTTGAGCCTTTGAGGTCGGTTAGTAGATCTCTACCGTGCTGGAAATTTTGACAAGGTCACGTGTTCGTGAATGCCACACACAAAAAAAGCTTGCCCTATTGTCGAGTGACGGAGCTTCCTAGGCACAGTGCGTGGTTTGGGTCACCACTTCCGAATTCGAAATCCTTTTTTCTCTGTTGTACGTCTTGGAAAGGACGTCGAATTTTTGAGTGCACACGGGTTTTTCTGACATTTTGTCAGGATTTTGGGTTTTTGTTGGATTGCTTGCTTGCTTGCTTGCTCGCTCTAGGGCAGGTATCGGTACGTACCGAGCCGGGGGTATCTCTTGAGTGAGTGAGTGAGTGAGTGGGGATTATGAGCTCCGGAGCCCCTTCCGAGGCATGGCTCAGGAGAACCTCGTCGACCCAAATTTGAACGGGCTCTCGTGCGGAGACCCGTAGTAGAATGACCGCAACAACATCTGCACAAACTCAACAGTAGCGACAATGACTGGTCCTTCACAACAACAGCAAGCGTCAGATCCAGCCACACCATCGCCACCAGACGGGGAGTTCGTGGTGGTGAACCTCGACCGCAACAACAATGGACAGGGCTCAGATTTGAATGGAGAAGCCTCGGATTTGAAGAAGTATGGGTCGCCCGGTGACGACGTGGAGCTGGGCCCGATGCCAGAGCCCAAGCACGTGAGCAACGCATCCAAGGACGACGCCGCGGAAGGCGAGACGGTGTGCCGCGTCTGTCACCTCGGCTTGAATTCCGGCAACAGCGAGAGCATCGTGCTGGGGTGTGCGTGCAAACAGGACTTGGCCATGTGTCACCGGGATTGCGCGGAGGAGTGGTTCAAGATCCGGGGCAACACCGTCTGTGAGATTTGTGGGGAGACTGCGAAGAATGTGCACATTCTTGATGCGCATCGTGTTGAGAGCAGCAACGCCGCCCGTGCGTCTGCGTCTGGTGGTGGTGGTGGTGCGGCTGCGTCTGCGGCGGTGCGTGTGGACGGCGGTGAAGCGACCACTACGCAAGGGAGGGTGACGATCATGTCGAGGATTAGGTACTGTGGTTTGCACTGTTCCTTGGTTCTTAAGTGTTGTCAAGTTCAGCATCTAATATTCCTTAGCTCCTCTTTCTCTCTGTCTCTTTTTCTCTTTGCCCGTGAAGGTTTTTGTGTGGGAGCCAACTCTCCAGATTTATCATTTTTGCAGTAATTTTCAAACGAACACCAACTTTTTGTGATATAAACCTTTTAAGGTGTAAGCTTGTGTATAGCAACCGAGAATTTGAACAATCATGAAAGCATTGAACCCGGTTTTGAAAAAGGTACTTAATTAGAATTTGTGACAAGCTTGTTTCGGAAGGGTTGCCATTTCTTTCGACAGATGTTATCTTAACTCTGGTGAAGACATAATTTAGGGTGACCTCTAAGGTTTGTCTTTCTCTATTATTGAAACTGTTTGCTCTCTTAGAATTGGCTGGTTTTTGCATGTCATGGTTTGTCCTGGATCTGTTAAAGAAAATAAGAATCTTCCATCATTTCTTCTTATTAGGGTCAAAATGTTGGAGTGAGCTTTTATTGTTGAAGTAGTAATAATGTAAAGAATATGGTAACAATGGGAGGAGTATGTTGTAGTAGAGAATGTATAATACTAGTCAGGTTGAAGGTTTAGGGTTTTGAGAGCTAGATAGCTTAGTTTGCACACGCAGTAAGGAACTTTTGAGCGCAGGGTTTGTATATGTGTCTTCTAGTTGCATAAATTATGTTGCGGTAATGAAAGCTTTGAGAGTAATACTAGATTCCTAATGGGTTTGTGTCTTGTCCTTCGTGTTTAGAAATTTTATGCCCACGGTGGTCTCAGGATGAGAGTGATTCTTTCTTGTTACGTTTGACAGCTTTGTGTTTATATTCTTTTTTGGGGTCAAATGGCTCTTTATAGTTGGTTATCTTTGGATTTATGATTTGATATATGTTCATTGTTTTAACATTTAACTCTAAATGAAGGATATTCTTAGGTGTAGGAGAACTATCTTCAACAAAAAAGAATTCACAGTAGTTTTGAAGTCAACTATATTTGTTCTGGTTGTTTCAATTCGCATTCAATCATTTTTGGTGTTTTGTGTGGTGTGTTATTTTTGCAACTCTTCACAACTAGGATCATTAGTTTTAAGATATTGTAGTTATAGTGCTGATTTTTTTGATCTTGTTGTTGTTGAGTCTTTTCCCATGGTTGTAGAGTTTATTTATGTTCATAGAATTTATTGAGGGTGGTTATTGCCATTTAAATTCTTTGTGATTTAGTTGAGAGAATTACCTCCAAGACTTTTTGTTTGCACTAGGCATACAGTTATGTGTGTATTTTTTTTTTTTTTTTCTAAGATCGATTTCTCAACTACAAGGGACTTACATCTTCTTGTTCATGCTTTTGTTGTGGTGTTAGGTACTTGTGGGCAAATCAGCTTGTCAGAAATTCACTGCTTGCAACCATGATTATTGTTTTCATGGTCCCATGGTTCTTCCGCATTGCCTATTTTTAGAGGTAGAAGAGAAGTCTTGTTTATCTTATGATTTCAGTTTTTAGATGCACTGTCATGGTGGATGTAGATAGATTTGTATAGCAAGTTTCTTGGTAAGGGTTTTGCCTTTGTAAAGTTATCAAAAGATATATAAGACTTGCCTTCCGTTTTACTTGTATCTTTTTGTTTAGTTTCTTCTTCAAGTGGGTAAGTGAGTCAACAAAGACTTGTGATTTTGATTTGTGATAGCTTTGCTAGTGAAGAAATGCTTGAATGCTGAAGAGATTGACCAAACCTATTGTTGCAATTGTCTTCTAATTTACGTAAATGAGTTGTCACACACATTTGAAAGTGGTTATTGTAAGTATATGGTACAAATCTCTTGTGTTGTATGGAGGTATATATGTTTGTATGTCCTTTGATCTTTATCTTGATGATTTTATACTTCGCACAATATTGATTTACACTTTATTATACACATCTCCTATTTTGGTCTAACATCAAGTTAAATATGGAAACTCTCTTGTTGACGTTCATAAAGTGCTAAGATTATTATTTGCCTCTCTGCTTGTAGAAGATTAAACACCAGACGCCTTCAAATTCGTCTCTCAAGGGGATTTTCTCAATACAGGAGAACCTCTCTAAACCAATATGGTTGGGACTGAATTATCTATATTGGTATAAGTAGTCTTCTTATTATTTTTGTGGAAGTGTAAATTTAGTTACTTTGAAGGTAGTGCTGGCAAATGAAGTGCTCTAATATGTCAGTGGCGTCATTTTCATGCGTCTTTGTGAGCATGAGAGCTCTCTTGTTTGTTTCAGTGTTCTTGTTGTGGCTCTGGATTCTAGTTGGAAAATGCTACAATTGTAGTTGTTTGCACGTTGTGATTGGAACTTGCAACTTGATTTTTATTATAGTTGTAATATGAGAACTACCATCACTGCTAGGAGGGGCCAATTCTTTGGTGTACAGTGAGGAGAAAGTACCTTTGGTTGTTTTATTTCTTCTTGTTGACATCAATATTGGAATATTGGAGCATTGCACCACTACAACTCCCTAGCTTTTTGGACAACATATCAATTACAACTCACTTGAGGTAATCACAATCTTCTTTTTATTTTCAAGTTTCTACAAATTGCATTGGAAGTTTATGATGTGTGTGGGTTGGAATTTAAATTACATATCACATGGAACTAGTAAGTTTGAATTGGAATTGAAACTGCCACAACAAATGGAATTAGTAAGATGTATCAACTTCTTAGAAGTGGATTCATTTTTGAAATGACACTTGGATGGCTTCTATTCTCTTCTAGTTTATAATAGCTGAATTCTAATTAACACTACATTACAAAATTAATCTATTTTAGCTCTCTCATAACTAATGTGTTCTCAAATTTGACTAATTAATGTGATGACCAATTGATTTGATTTGTAATTTTGACTAGTTTATATGATGTCCACTTGATTGTTCTTAAATTTGACTAGATATGATGTCTTGATTTGATTTGAAATTTGACTAGATATGATGTCTTGATTTAATTTGAAATTTGACTAATTGACATGATGTTCCACTGATTTGTTCTAAATTTGACTAGCTGATATGATGGCACACTAATTTGTTTTGAATTTGACTATTGTAGTTCATATGGTGACCTTCTAATTTAATGAAACATTGGTTTTGAACAATTCAAGACCGAGTTACATGAGTTGTTGAAAATTACTACATGAAGTGAGGCTTACTGCGTGTCAAAACTGAAATTTATCTGTAACAGGAGTTCCTAAAAATTACAAAGTGAAGTGAAGTTTATTGTGTGTGCAGACTGAAATTTATCTCTAATGCTGGAAAGGTCTTTGGATTGAGTCATCACTAATGACTAGATAGTCTATATCATCTTAAGAGGGACACTTTGTGATCCTTTGTGGAATCTAACATTTGGTTTTCAGAGCAAGAAGTTTTTACAACAATATCACAAAGAGGTACAAGTCACACAACCATGGCAAACAAAACTTGCATAGCTTTGTGTCAATACAAGGACCATCCTGAGACTTCGCAAAAGGAACTGATGGCATGGCTTGTGCATAACCATGCTATAAAAGTTAGTCAAACAACCATTTCAACAACGTTGAAAAGGTCTGTTGACTTGCTTGCCATGACAAATGAGATCAATCTTGATGCTAAGCGCCAACGGAGTGTTCAGTATCTAGCACTAGATTCGGCATTGGTTGCATGGTTTGAGCCAATGAAGAGCAGGTGAATTTGAGTGGTGACCTCATCAAAGAGAACGGTAGAAAGATTATTGACCGCCTCTACCCTAATCACGAACCTTTTGAGTTTTCCAATGGTTGGTGGGAGTCGTTCAAAGCTCGCCACAACATCCACTCATTCCGTCACTTTGGTGAAAGCGGCTCTATAAACATGGTTGCTCTTGCAAATGCCCTTCTTGCTATTTGTGACCTTCTTGACAAATATGCTTGGAATGACATCTACTACATGGATGAAACGGGACTTTTCTATCGGATGCAAGTACATTTCATAATTTTAAAACTTAGTCAAAGTTTGTGAGTGTGATGATTAGACTTAAATTTCTTTTTGTTGTATACTTTTGGAATTTAGCCAAAGTTTAAAATGTGATGATTTAGCTTTAATTGTTTTCTCCTTGCAGGCTAATAATTCCTTGGCAACCAAACAACTTGAAGGGCAAAAGCAAAATAAAGAACGCATCACCTTGGTTGTTTGTTGCAATGGCAATGGAAGTGACAAACTTCCTTTGTGGATCATTGGCAAGTACAAGAACCCTTGTTGTTTCAAGAATGTCAATATGAGCATGCTTGAGTGTCAGTACCAGAGTAATGTAAAAGCATGGATGACTAGAAAGATTTTCTTGGATTGGTTAAAGGCTTTTTGACCTTCATGTTTTAGGACGCAATTTTCTTCTTCTTCTAGACAATTGCAGTGGCCACATCTCGCTTGTGCAAATTCTGGATGTCATACAATTGAAGAACACCACCATTTTCTACCTTTCGCCAAACACTACATCCAAGATCCAACCTTGTGATGCTGGCATCATTCGTACTTTGAAGGCTTATTATCGACATCGCTTTAACTGCCATCTTTTGCAATGCCTTGAAGACAATGTTCCAGGCCCAAAAAAAATTGATGTTTTGTGTGCCATTCAAATGGCTATTTTGGCTTGGACATATGAAGTTAAGTCAGAAACAATAACAAATTGTTTTTGTCATTGCAAAATTTGCTCAACAGGACAGGATGAGCAACATGAGGTGGGTGCTTTAGATGAGTATCCTTTGAATGAAGAAGTTGTGCATGACTTGCAATTGCAGATACATAGGTTTGGGTATCACAATCCCATGGACATTACAAATTTCCTCAACCACCCGGAGGAGCAGGTTTCCTCTAACAATCTAGATGTGAATAACTTCATCAACGATCATTTAGAAGAAAGACCAACTTCAGCAGCTTGAGCTTAGTGAGAATGACATATTTTGCAACCAGGAGCTCCTAGTAAGTTAGTGACCCTGTTTGAAAGAAACCTTAACCAGCAGTGACCCTGTCAAGCAGTGACAATAGTGACCAGCAGTGACCCTATCAAGAATCACTTTCAACGAGGAGCTTGGAGCAGTGATCATGTCAAGCATGTCAGGCATGTGAGCTATGTTAGCCATGTCAACCTTGTAAAAGAATGAAGTGACATTGATGGGACAAAAACAAGTGGTGCAGACATTACTTTCACCTAACTTAATTTTTACTTTTTATACTATGGGACTAGATGTTATATATTTGTTTATAGGAGATATTGGTTTAAACAGGTATTGGTTTAGAGAGGTTCTATTGTACCTACATCCAAATCTACATTTGGGTTGATGTGAACAATTGAATTTAGGGATTGTTGAAGTGGATATTTGGGTTATCAAAATTGTTTTCATGGGACAAGTTTCTTGTCTCCAATTACTAGCACACAGATATACTTGAAGCTTGTCATTTCTTTATCTGCCATTTTATCTGCCATTTTAGACAAAGTGCAAGATTACAATGAAGCTAATTGTCTTTAGAAACAAGACTAGTCAATTGTAATTTACTTGAAGGTGGGAACCTGAGTTAGGTTCCGACCGTTGGTACTTCGAAAGCTCCACAAATGCAGATATATTGAAGCACAAGTCGCTTACCTCGCAGCAACTAAAACATGAAGACAAAGGAGTTTGACCACGCAAGCTCATATAAAATCCAGTGATCCAAAGTATTTTTTTCTCTTGAAATGTAATTTTTTCATGTCCTTGCATCAGATAAAGAGTTGATGATGAGGTCAAAGCTGGCCTGCTCGCACTTCCTGTCAGCACTGGAATGTGGCAAGCTCTTCTTCACAGGTCCAATCGATGATTCGGCATTTCTCCTCTCGAGTAGGTTGTGGATGCCGCCTTTGTCCAAGGTCACTGTATTGTCTTCAGTCAAAGCTGCTTTGATTGAAGGATGCAGGTATGCTGTCTCTAGAAAGCTCCTTACATCAAGGTTAGGCTCCAAAGTCCTCTCCAAGTTGTCTTTTGCCCGTGCTTCCTGACCATTATTACATGCGCAAATGCTGTTAGTCAGCTCAAAATCAAGGAAAAGTTTGAGCCTTTCAACATTCCCTAAGGATTGACAAACTAAGTTATCAATTGGCTAGCTTGAGTACAAGAAAAGGGCACTCATACCCATCGGTATCTTGTATGAAGAATCTAAGTCACATGCACAATCCAAAACAAGAAAAAAAGACATTACACTCATAAAATATATAAGTCTTTAGTCATTATTCAAGTACTTCACTCATCTATTCAAATAGAGTAAAGTAGAATTTATGGTTCTTTTGTACATTTGCACCCATAGTTTTTGTCCAATAGCGTTAACATAATAATATAATTTTCATGATTGCATTAAATTCAAAAGGTGAATGAAAATAAGAGATTAGTGATTTGTTTGTTGTAATAAGTACATATCTTAAGACCCCTTTAAAGACTTTGTAGGGGCTCTTGGAGGGCTCAAAATTTTCCTAATGTAAGAAACCAACTATTTGAGGGTCACCTCTTCTACGGGTTGAAATTTTTTCACTTACAGTCCAGGTCATCCGGACACCTTGTAAGAAATAAAGCACTTCCAAATTTTGTTACACTTGATCTATGAGATACAATCTCACTCTATAGATGCATTGAACCAGGGTAGTCTAGAATTGTTATAGGGACCTTATTGCTTCAAACCTCAGCATTTAATAACGTGTTCAAATAATTTCCAAATAATATATATATTTCAATGTGTTAGTGTCTTCTCAAAATGAGGACAAGATCTATTAAACCAAAAATTCCAATATGGCCATATTCATTAAATTGGGAATTTTGTAACATTTTGGGATTGAGGTGACCAACTAAAACTGATCATTAAGGTACAATTTGGGAATTTGATTTTCCTAATTTAATGAATATGGTGTTCAATCTAAAACCACTCAAACCAGCTGAAAGGTAATTGTAACTTATAATTATTGCGCCAAGATCGTAGATGAATCAGAAGCTAGAAAAATGCTGACTTATGTATTGTACTTCTACCAAATTGGTCTAGAAGTGTGCATCAACACTTGGTCTCTATTATGTGATGTACGTGTGGACTAAAATGAAAAGTTTAGGACTCATATTCAAACGACTCTCAAAAAGAAACAAGATGATTGTATCAAACCTGTAATGGATATTGGTTGAACGCAGGTCCATATCTTTCCACACAGTACAAGTGAAAGAATATTGTCATTATGGGCAGGGGTAGCAAGAGAGGCGTAGATGCTACAGCCCGTTTGATTGAGAAGAGCCCAATCAAGGTGATATGGGTAACTAGAAGAGCCACTACTGTAAATCGATGTATAAGCGGCCAAAATGCAGCAGAACTCTCGTACTTTGGCTCATAAACGTTAATTACCTGCAACCGATAGAGCAATGCCAAACTTGGTTAGTTTGACTTCAAATTACAAATGTTAGGTTTATCTTTGAACCTTTGCTACTAAATTGGCTAGGTATCAGATCTTCACCTACTATTTCACCACAACAAAACACGCACTAGAAAAAATTGAATCAGTACTAAGAGCTCTCAATATAAATGCCAAAAATTCATCAATATTGTTGTTGGAGTCATCTCAAAACAAATTGAGCAAAGGAGTGCGTTCAAACAGGCTCTGCTAGAGTTTTTGCTCTAGAAAACCTTTATTTCTATTGAAAAGTGAAGATTCACTAATAATGGGACATCTTTGGCATAAAACGAACCTCAAAAAGATATGAAGTTAATTATCATCAAATAGGGTTGCTATATGAAAATTACAAGAACTGATCAATGTGATGATAAACTTGAGCTTTGGAAAACAAAAGTATGTACCTGGTTCCGATATATGATGTACCCAAAGGCAAAGAAGACGATAATGAACGGCAAGATGAGAGGTGAAATTACTGCATAGACAAGGCCTACAAGAAAGTAAAGCCCTAGTTTTGGCAGAAGTGCATGGTATTGAAGTGTTGTGAATGCCATTGCTTTATTTCTATCTCTCTCCGTTTTTACTATCACCATGTTCTGCAAATGATACCACAAAAAGGCCCAAAGCCGCAGAGCTTCAGCTGCAACGGTTGACCAGCCGTCCACCATTATGTATGTGATGAAAAATGTTGACTTCATTGGAACAGAACTCCCGAAAGCCTTAGGAACCCTGCAAAAGATAAGCATGTAGTGCTCATAAACATAATGGAAGTTCTTTTGTGCGGCTTTGCACTGCACCAATCATTAGCAGCTAAATTTTTGATATGGACTATGAACTTTATCTGGATAAAATGCAGCTAACACCATATTTGTTATAATGAGAGAATGGGGACCTCTCAAAATAAATTTGTTAAATTTTGATCAAAATTAGCAATTTTCATCCAAAATCATTGATTTCCATTAAAATGAGATGTTTCAGCTCAAATTGATCTAAATTGACCAAAAACCTTTCAATGTTAGGTCAAATTTGACAAAAGGTTTTATGTCAATTCAGCTCAAATCGAGCTGAATTGACCTAAAACCTTTTGTCAAATTGACATAATTTTTTTTGAATTTTGGGTATTTTACCTCTCATTTCCCTGGAATACTCTCATTATAATGAATATGGTGTTAGCTTAGCTGTGATAAATGTGTAATTAACATACAACTCATCAAGAAGCACAGGATGTTTCTGAACCTAATTGGGGAATTGATGTACTGCTTCAGCTGCTCAAACACAGAGCCTACAATAACGTTGCCGAAAAAGACGTTGACAACCATAACAATGAAGTACTTTGTGGCGGCACTTCTCTCAATTTTTGATAAGGAAACACGGCCTTCAAATTTAGAGAGAAACATCATCAATTGGGGAAGGAAGGTGAGCGACAACTTCAGTGAAAGGCCAGGCAGAAAACCTTGGAGCACAGACCTTATAAACCTCCTGTAAGAATGACACCACCAAGTTAGTAATACATTCTTCAAAAAGTTGTAATGTCCACTGCCTACTTCTACAAGTTAGCTAGTATAGATGCAACTTTTCAAATACTTTCAGTTCTTATCTACCTAAGAACTTTTAGTTCACATTACCCGTTCTAAAAAATACAAAATTGAGAGCAGCTTACTGGTCAATCAGTGGCTTGAGGAAGTGGAAGTTCTTGTCTAAAGAGTCCAAATTTGCCAGAGACTGGACAAATGTAATTGGAATCATGAAGAAGGATGCAATGAAGAAGATGATGAATCCAACGAATAGCCGTCTTGAAGTAAGTCCCATGTAAGGTATGGACAAATTATCCCAGCAAACATCCCGAGCTTCTGGAGCCCAGTCTGTCAACCAGCATGTTGAATCCTTGCTTTGCTGCGTTTGTGCACACACTGCAGCTCCCCATCGTGAGTTGAAAGATACAAACCCCGCCTTCATTACACATTTTTCATTTGCTAAGATGTGGCAGCGCAATGTCTTAACCTGCCAAAATATGCATGTTTTTCATCAAGAGCACCCCACATAGCTTTGTATATTGCCCACTATGACATCACTAACCTCATTTCAAGTATGACTGAAAGTTCAAGCTATCAAGTCAATGCAGATGCCACATACATGCTTGATGTATATCACATGCTCATAAGGAGAGCTACTAATTGCTTGAAAGCAAACATCCATTAGACATAACATTCAGTAGTCTGAAGAGAGGCTGCCTTTTCCTCTCTTCAGGTATCATCATTCATGAACTTCATCTTGACAAAATAATTAATTAATTAATTAATTTTCTGACACATCTGGCACTTTGGCCCCCTCGATGTGTGTGCACTGAACTAAGCCTCTCTGTCATAATCTTTAACAAATTCAACCAAGTGTCCCCATAGCTAAAGAAGGGTGTGGAATATTCCACACTATTTCATTCAAGTGGATGGAATGGTGTGGAATATTCCACATCATTCTCTTGGAGGGAGGGCAGCCTTTACTAGTGCTACTGAATGTTATGAGAGGAACATCGTGTGGTGTAGCTAAGATTTATGCAAATTGCATTTTCCACCGTAGTAATTGGTGCACAATGAATTTTAACAAATTCATAGTTGACTCAAACCTAAAAGGTAGAAGCACCCAAATGCAACACTAGTTGTTTAGCAACATCTAAAATTAAATCTAAAAGTAAGCACTCTTGCACCCAAATTTGACACGCAAGTTGACATAAGGGAATAGAAATTGTGAAGGTGGCAGTTTATGATTGGGTTTGACATGGTCTTTTTGTTGTCGCTTTTTCAAGGGTCTAGTGTCCACAATAGGTCAATCTAGAGAGTTACCTTTGACAATTCATAATTTATTCATATGATGTCAGAAAATTCCAAAAACAAATTTGCTTAAAATTGTACCCATTTCCTAACAAGTACGTGCCATTACATTCTCAAAAAACCCTCCAAATTGCCACATCTGAGGTAAGTGTCGCATTTGGGTGCTTCTACCTTACTCTCTAAGAATTACATGTCCTTCACGGAAATAACATGTTGGAGCTCCACGAATATTGAAAGACAAAAAAGCAAAACCTCTTCTGTGATCTGATGAAATTTGAAAGTGTAGAAGTCGATAGCATCGACTTTCTCTCCAACTAGCCGTAAACATCCTCTCTGTCATATCACAAACATTTTTAGTCAGAGAATTCTTACATATAATTACCCAAATTATTACCACAACGAATTTTTGGTGTGATCTTCTAGTTGCTTGGAAAAAAAAGGTCCTAGAGATTCAAATATTTCAAGCAGTGCCAGACCATTAGTAGAAGTTACCCGAGTTGTTGGCCGCTTGGAAGTTTGGTTCGCGGCCTGCTTCTTCTGGAGATAGTCTATCTTATTTAAACATTTTTCCTTCTCCTCGACAAGTAGAGATAAATAATTGGCATCATAAACAACCTGCAATGTTCCAATGTTGAGGAAGAGCATTCTAATTGCCCAAGAAGATCTATTGAGACCACCCTTTACAGGTAGTAACAAATAACCCAAAAATCATACCCTGCCTGACACCAAGGAATGATCAATTCCAAGAGTTAGTAGTGAGAGTGGGAGAACCTGGTGGGTACAATACTGCTCTGAGTGATTTTCCTTGAAAAAGTTTTCTATCTGTTGACTCACTCTAATCTGCCGGTCCTTTGGTACTTGCCTCACCAAGATCTGCAAAAAGTAAGCAACTTGTCAGAACACAATGTTGAATATATTTCCAAAACTCCTAGTTCAAAGGTTGAAAATATATAACAACCTATTGAATATTACATCAACTAGAATATTCCAAAAACTTGGGGCATGTCACATCTATTGATAGCCAATACTGAGCAGAAATACAAATAGTAGTAGGACGGAGGAACTGAAATGGGCGCTGGCATTTTGAATGTGGAATGCAGAAAAGAGGATTTTACAGTGAATTGATCAGGACGCCGTTTCTGGGCAGCAAGGAAGTTAAATCGTAAGTTTTCCACTATTTCATATTCTTTGAAGAGAACAAGGCAAGTCCAAGCAGTGTACATGTAAGCTGCCAACAAATGAGTCCACAGCCTGCCCTGCGCATGAGGAACAATTTATCACTTCTTGTAGAGCCAATGGACCATAAAAAAAATCACTAAAAAGAGCTTCAGACCAACTTGTCAGAAACGTACCGTTTTGATTTGTCGTGCACATTGGCTATGGAGATTGTGTCGACAGCGCTATAGGCAAAATTTGGATTGGCTGACTGATAAGATACAAGCTCATTATCGGTTTTACTAATAGGAATCAACACCAAACAACCCCACACCAACATTGGTGAAAAAATCTTTAACCTGCTTGGAGCCATTATAGCAAACATTCAATCTCAAATATCAACTATCCTTCCACGACATTCAAGGGAACCACTTCATTGAAGTCCTACCCTCACTAGAAGAAACTTGTGTTTTTTATAACAGATTTTCTAGACATCCACTAGAATTATGTTACTAATGATAGATGTTAAAACCAACATCATGATGTCATGTTTAATACTATTTTTAACATAAAAATAAGTAAATGTCCAATAAAATTGTTATAAAAAACACAATTTTCTTATAAGGTAGCAACACCCATAACCATCCCATAACCATCACTGTACTCATAACCATCACCTCTAAGATTTTGGAAAATCTGTGGGAGTGAATAGATGTAATTACAAGGATGTACAACATTTGAACATGAAACCTTAGTGTTGGTATTGGGTGCAATTACACTTGGCTCTTAAAGATTCACAACTTATTCTCACAGTATCCAAAAATTACATTTGAAAGTGCAAACTCAGTATTTTTCTGTTGCTAATAGGATCCTATAATTTGCTAGATGTTTATTAAATAGTCATAGTGTTCAAAACCCTTAAACTAAAGCTTATGGGTGTTCCTACCTTAGTGCCTAAAACCGAAATTCAAAGCACGGAATATTGAAACCTCACCCGAGAAGAAACGCTCGCAGAAGAACAGCAGCATCAAGACCAGCGTGTTCAATTAGTTCTGCTTCCGGCATGCGAAGAGTGGTCCAAATCCAATCCATAACATGAGCGTAGCTCTGTATATTCAAATTCACAAACCTTCCAATAGGGTTGGCACTCCCGCTCCTGGACTCAAACCCTCCAATTGCACTGGCTCTCTGTTTTTGCCCATTGAGAAACCATTTGGGAAAGTACACACGGGCATTCATTGGCTGGTTCTTCAGAACCGCAAACGCTAACAAGAGAACAATGGAGGTCACAATGTTGATCCATGCCGCTGTCACCACATCCAGAACATTTCCAGCCATATTTTATCCCTGCATTCAGCAAATAATAACACCATATTGGGAAAAACAGCACATTATGGGACTTTCACTATTTTTGTCATTATGTGTATATTAGCATATCACCAAAAAAACAAGCCTATATTTTCTTGTACAATAGTGAAGTCTTAGTGATTGTCTTCAAGAACCAACTTTGATAATTACAACTTTTGAGCAATAACTATGCTTAGCTACATTTACTCATGTGGGATTAAGATGTACAAAATGGTCCCACCGTTTTTCCCAATTTACCTCATATGGTGTTCAATGCCGTTGCATTCCAGTAATTTCTTGCCTATTACAATACAACTCCGGTCTGAAATCTTTGAGATCTGATTACACTAAGACTCTTTCATTAATGATAACCCCTCCAATTGCAATAGAGGAGCTCCAAAGGTTTATTATAACTAAATAATGCTCTCACGCACCACTTTCGCTTCATGTTGCCCGTCTCCAAAAGCACTCCTCCAGTCAATTTATATGAATTCAAGAGTGTTGATCATGAAAAAATGTATCAAGTTGAAATCTTATATAAAGTTGCTGCATTCCGGATTTTCAGCAACACCGGAAGAAAATCTCTCAAACCTAATAAATCTAAGCCTGTTGAACATGCTATTATTTCTAGTTCCAGTAGAGCAAGCAGCTCCAATATTTCGAGATAATCAAGGTTTATACACAACCTTTTCGTTTCTTCTTCCATTCCCGAAAGGAGAAATCCAGTCGATCTCCATGTATGTGAGGGAAACAAGTCATAAAATGCAAAATTTAATCAGAAGGACATTTTTCGTCCTTTGCCTCAGTCTGAAAAAGCATTCTGTATGACAGAAAATAGCAGATTTTATCTTGGTTTTTTCTCAGTAGTGATCATAAACACATGCTCCATCGTGGAAGGCAAAAAACAACTTTGTCAAATACATTCATATTTTAGATAATCTAAATTGTGAGAAAATTCATAATGCTCTTCTTGCAAATTTTGTGAGGTCAGCCTATATTGTCCACTTTTCCAACTTTGGGAAACAATATTATAAAAGCTGAGCACTTATTACACCAATCATAATACTGAAATCCCTGAAAAACACTGTAGAAGTCACTGTAGCGGGCTAGTTGCGGGGACTAGCCCAACGTTTAAGGGTTAACTTTAGTTGCCGCATTCCGGTATAATTTTCAGTACAAAATCTCCAAGATGTAATCATACTGATCGTTTCTTAAACATGCTCATTCTTCCAATCGCAGCTACAAAAGTTGATGATGTATATAATATTGTCACGTCGTATTTTCCTTAAAGCGTAGCTATTCTGCTGAGCACTCCTCAATAAAGACCTCTATGAATGCGGTAATTATTTGTCACGCAATAATTAGTCAGTAAGTGGAGGCCGTTTACCAATAGTATTCTTACTCTCAAATTAGGCGTAAAATATTCGAAATTTCAGAAAGTAACAATGATCTCTACATAACTTGCAGCTCCACCAATATGTTTAATTTCTAAGACGCAATTACAAGAAGAAAACTTTGTTAACCCTTAAACGACGAGACCGACCAAAATTGTCCACTCGATATACATTGAGCCAATGCAACCACGGTGACCGGCCCTGGCGTTCAAGAGTTAAACAATCATGCTATAAATCGTTCCAATTGCAGCTCCAAATGTTGATGATAAAACAATGCTTTTGAGCAGCATGTTCGGTAATTTTACTGTGCTACGGAGCAATCCTCCACCGGACCTCTATGAATGCGATGATCATGATCATGCAATAAACAATTCGCAACGGGAAGCCTTCTATATTTTATATTGTTAATCTTAGATCAGGCGTTAAAAAAGAAAGGCAAATCTTGGAAATAAAAAAATGATGCTCTAAATATCATGCAGCTCCACCATTTTGCTCAAACTATTGCTCGATTTCCTTCGTTTTCACCACAGGGCTCAAAGCTAGGTCGAAATTTTACATGGAAGCACGACGTCGGAGAAACCGAACCTTCATGACTGTATGTCCGGCTCTACGACATGGTCTTAGGTTGAAGGTCCTATGACCGCACGCTACACATTACCAGGCCTACGACCAAGTTCTTCTTTGTGTCAGGAAACGAAGTCCCAAGCAATGTGAGGAGAACCAGTAAGGTGGGAGGTTCAAAAATGAACCATCTAAGCGAAAGTGCGCTTTTGTGGAAAAATCAGGGCACTTTGGTAAAATGGAAATACTTTTGGTAGAAAGTCAAAGAAGATACAATCATGTGGTCATTTAATTTGATATTTTATGAGTTAGTATGAATTAACTACAACTTATTAAAGCAAAAGGTGCATAGGTAGCTATTCTTGATCATAGGAGGTAGTATTCATAATGTAAAAGTGGCTTGTAAATGGAGCATATGAGTCCTAAAGGTAACCACTACAAAGTCAAGAATGTTTCAATAAGGCTTGTAAAGTGTGCAAGCACCCATTCCATATTCTAATACTCAAATCATGATTGAGAATACATTTCCATTTATTTTAGTATGACATATTTTTATATTTTACTAAAAGACAAATCTTAACAGAATTATGACCAATAAGTACATTCAATAGTGGCTCATGTCACTCTCTTAAGTTCCTAAAACAATGCATACACAAGTACAATTTCTAAACATAGAAAATGTGATGCATTTAAAAACCTTCGTGCATTGTTTTTGTGACCCCTACATGGTCCATGCAAAATGACCGCTCCGAATTAGAACCTCCTACCTTAAGAGCATTATTAGCGAGTTGGAATGTAAAAAAATAACTTACTCCAAAGATGTTTGTGTTATTTCTGAAAAAGCAAGGATATCTATGAAAATATTGCAAACTTTAAAAATATCTATGAAATTTTCCCTATTTTTAAAACATATTAAACTTATTTTAATATGTATAATTGTAGTGTAGGCCAATGTCCGGGGAAACCGGTATTTAGTGTATTGTCAGCCCAGTTCAAATTGCAAAACAGCAGGTTGAATTTGAAACTACATGTTAAAAATCGGTCAAATTTTATAAAGAATTTTAAGTAAAACATACTTAAATAAAAAACTGTGAACTTGCATCATTCAAAGAAATTAGACTCCTCATTAGAAAATTTGATACAGTACTTATTGAATATTGGACTAGTATTTTGAGATTTTATGATGTGGTTACAGTCTTTAAAAAAAAATCATAAGCAAAACATGAAGAGGTCTCCCAAAGTTTTACATATATTTTATGCAAATCATCCCAAAAAGTCTGCATTGGGAGATCTATGAAAAACAACAATAAATCTATGTTCCTCAACATCGAGAGACTTCTTTATGTTTTAAATTACATGCATAGCCCAAATTTAGTTGAATATGGCATACCTCTAATCTTGAAGGGTTTAATTACTTCAATAAAAATCTTTGAAGTAGCCCTAGCTTAGATAAATTTATGAAACTGCAGAAAAATATAAGAGCAATCTAAGCATCATAAATAAAAAGCTCAACTTGTGGGATATTCCCATAAATTACCATAGTGCAAAATACTCCCCTAGTGCCGTGTGCTCAAAATATCCTGGCAACTAATTTCATGTTGCATTTGCTACATATTTTCAAACACATGACATGAGTGTACGTACCCGGAGCATGAAAATACAGAATAAAACAGAAATATTCTCGAAATAATTGCAAACTATAAATGTTTACTGGAAAAACAGCTCATGCTCTCGCTCATGCTCTCGCTCATGCTTCGTGCTTGAAATAATTTTAACCAGAATCTTACCTCATTTTAGCACTGGTAAAAACAAAATAAATAAAACTTGGGAATGCCGTAGAAGGAATGAAGGATGAGATCCCCCACAGCCCTAAGGAAGAAGGCTCGAAAACCGTCCAGGCTCTAATTTCGCTCACCCTTCAAAATGTTCTCGCTCTGTACATGTATTTTTTCATAGATTTTCAAAACGTATAAGTCGTGCACATTTAAGGAGGTGCACCACTTTAGAGCCCTATGACCTTTTCACTTCAAAATTTCATAACTAATTCTACAAAACTTCAAAAAGTATGAAACAACTTGAGTTAGATGTCAATTCTTCTTGTCTTTCAAGGAATTTTACTGAAAAATATTTCAAGAAGTTCTACCTCCCAAAATTCAGTTTCAGCCCTTAGATGGTCGGTTTTCGAGCCTTCTACCTTATAGAAGAATATAATGGTCGCCAAGACGCCAACTATTGGATGGAATTTACTAGAAAATAGCTGGTTCTTTTTTACAAACCTGCACACGTGGATGCTTGTATACTATTTTGTCCTTTACTTCCATGAGGTTTTAGGGTACGCGTCGCTCACCCATTGGATATAAAATAAAAATTCCGTGGATGGGAACCTTTGTAAACCCCGAATAGTTAATTCCAAAATTAATGCTATTTTATTGCAAACTGTGGGCCTCACATCTCGAACAGCTCCTAAGTTACATAATTTTGGCTGTCAATGCCTGGATTGTTTCTCAATTTGAGACATCCGTGAAATCTTTGAGCACTCAAGAGCTGTTTAGTCCGTTGTGATATTAAAAAGTCATTTTTAAAGAAAATTTATTAAAAAATGCCATTTAAATTTAAACGTAATAAAAAAAAACCTAGAAACAAAATTTGCAAAATTACAACATGATACTTGCATAATGAGATTCTTATTTAATCATAAGAATATTATCTTGGTATTGACAAAAGCTACACTTGAAGGAGTTTGAGTAGTACTTCACTAATTTACTCCATGAGCAAGCATGATCAAGAAATAATGATATTTTTGTCATTTTGTGACACTTAACCCCTGAGCGCTCCATGATCAGGATCCTGTCATTAGAGATTAGAGAATAAGGCCTCTTGGGTTAAGATTTAGGGGTACTGTCTTGGGGACTGTACCCATGCGTAGGAGTCAGGGTTAGTAATTAGGCAAAGTGGGGTCACAGGCCCACTAAGTTCACATTTGGCAGATTTTTGTGCTTGATTTGAGGTGTATTTCAGTTTTCAGCACTTTTGGCGACAAGGATGACCAGGGACCGCCATTTCCTGACCGGTTGGAGTATGTAGACAAAGAGCAGGAGAGCGAAGGTGGCCCTCCACGCATCAAGGTACGGGCCTAGGTACTCTCTGCCAGTAGTACCCCTGTATACAGCCAGTTGCCACGCCATTGAGCGCTCCAAGGCAAACTTAGTCACTGTCACTTTCTGCAATGGTCCAAATTCGAAATGAAACCATAATTTGACACGACTGAACCTACTTTATCTCCTAGTACCATGTGTAAAAATCCAAGCCAAATTCCGCTCCAGCCTAGCGTACGTTGATCTAGAAACTCCAGACCACCCAAATTTTCATGAAACCATGATGAGTCAACTCCATTTTGACCATTATAATCTACTGCCCTAAATGGTGGAATCATAAATTGCTTGAAACCCTTGCTACATCGCTGAACCCTCTTCCAAGTTCAACGGTCACTTTGCGTGGATCAAAACCTAGTGGAAATGCGTGGACTTCTAAGTCCAAGACCCTAACCGCACTCCTTCCCGATTGAAATAACTCCAGGCACTTAGGGGTTAATTATCAATCTTCTTGTTCAATATAAAGACTCAAAGAATGGGATTTTTGGAAGCTCCAAAGGAATGGGTGCTACATGTACAGACAAATGTCAAAAAAATAACCAACATTTTACTATGAGCTACAAAATGTTAAAATTTAAATTTCCAAAAACTATAAAAAAAAGACTTATAAAAACTTTAGAGAACCTCACTCAACATTTTGTTTTTGTTTTTGAAAGTTATATTTTTGACAAGCACATTTGGCTATTCCTAGTCAATATATGCACTATAATGTTACCACATCTATTCTTTTAACCCCTCACCGCCCACGGACATTCCTAACTATCTCAAAATCTGCTCTTAAATGAGCAGAATGGCAACATTTTGATAAGTTGCATCAATTTTTTTATAATTAAAACCATGCAAATTCAAACTAGATATGTTAGAGATCACATAGGAAAAGAAAACACAACAATATCACATATGGATTGAAAGATTATAACATTTGATCAAGAGGGTGTTAAAATTGTGAAAGTGATTTGAAGTCTTTTAATCCTCCTTTCACATCTCATATTGAAAATTGAGGATATCAAAAAAATTCAAATATGTAAAGTACAACATGTGTAACCCTAATCAATTTACAACTTCTTTAAAATCTACTCTACAACTTTTTAAACTAAGTTTCTAATGTGACTGTTTCTCCAAGTTCTAGTGTAATTGAGGCTCATTTCCAAGAGCTCTCAACACTAGAAAGTGAAGATTTGCAATGGACAGCCTTGTACAAAATCTTGAATAGACAAATCACAGTCATTCATTTTCAAAATTGGATTTTTGATACTAAAATAAGACTTCAACAAGAATAATTTAAAAATTTAACCACCAAAATTAATCTTCAAGAAAAGTTAAAAAATTCCAAACTAAAATGCAAGGTGGACAATTTTGGTCCAGCACATTTCTTTTTGGCAAAAAACAGCCAAAAAGCACTAGGCTTTTTGCTTTGGCGATTGGGCCCTTGATAAAAATGGGTGATTTTTTTTACATGAAGTCAAATTGTCTCCCTCCATGACAAATTAATAGCCATGTGGCTTTGCTTGTCACTCTTATTTTTGCCAAAGTTACTAGTTGGTTTTGCGAACAAGATTGGTGCATTGCAAGTGGCTTCGCCATTTTGCACTCGTGCATTGTTGCTTGTCACTTATTTTTCTTTGGTTGTCACTTTCAAAGCGCCATATTGCAAGCTCTTAATTGCGCTTCCTGCCTAAGTTATGGATATATGTTGATGCAATCTCTGCAAGTTGCCTCATTACACTTGTGTGATTGCCAGTTTTGTGGTTGTGCTAGATATTTGTTGCGTTAGGACTTACAACAATGGTGATTGGTGGCTGCGCACTGTAAAACTTTGAAGCTATTGTTGTTGATGAGATGCTTATGGAGTTACAGTGTGCTGGTTTAGGCTTTCATTGTGTGTTTAATTGCTTTTTCTTTTTGCACAGTTACAATATTATGTAGAGAGATTGTCATGTTTGTCTTGGGTCTTTGAAAATATTGTTTTTTGTTAAGAATTTTGAATGCAAGTCCCGCCACAAGTAACAAAAATGAGTTGAAAATTGTATTACTATAGCCATTGAGGAGCAAAAATACGTTGAAAATTGCATTGTTGTAGGCATTGAAATTATACTTGTCATCAAGACATTTTGCCTGTACTTGTATTCAAAGATTTTACTTTGTTGCCAGAATACTACCTATACTTTTCACTCGATGCCATACGTTTTCTCCTTGCAAATAAAAACACTTGCCTGTCTGGCTTTATATTTTTCAAACAAGGAGCCACAGTGGCTGACGACCAGATACAAAAAAATACCTTGTTTTGGTCCCCTTGGGAGGTGAGGGGTTAACCCCTAAAGGACTTGATCCATTTTAAAATGGTCAAACTTCATGTCTAAGCTCAATTTTGCCCTTTAAAGTGTGTTCAAATAACAATTTTGTATTTTTATTGCTTGAAACTATGAATGGTATATCATTGCAAGAAATTTCAATTTGTTTCATGAAAAATTGTAATTGTTATCATTATCTTTTCAAAAAATGAACATAAATAATTTAAAATAGCAAAAAAAAATCCGAATTACTTGAATTTGTTTCAAGAGGTACAAGTAGCATAAAAGATAAGTGTGAAAAATTTTTAATTGGTTATTTTATTTTTTACACCCAAAACAGCCACAACAAAGAATCTAAAGTCAAATTTGCCTATCAAACCAAGGTTATCCTTATATTTAATCAATTTATAAATTTTTGATATGTTTTGCTGGAAGACACATTCAATTTCTATGTACGTAGTTTTTTTCGATAAGCTTGATGGAAAATTTGACTTATTGTGTTTATTTAAAGCTAAATGTGGAAATAGAATCATATCAATCAGAACATATATTAAAAAAACATATAATTTCTATTATAAATGAATGGTAGAATGAGAAACATAATTTTGTAGTTTAAATTTAAAATGCATTTAAAGAGTATAAAATATGAAAGAAAAGCACACCATATTGTGTTATTTGGATTCAAACACTTGGAGCTTTTAATGGCAATAACTTTTTTGATTTTTGACATTTTTCAAAAAAAATAAATGAAATAGAAAGCAAACTAGTCAAGCTTCATTTTCTTAGATTGAATCACGTACCAAAAATTGATATTTTGAAGTTACAATCAAGATTGACCACGACACATCCACTTTTTGGATGCACAAACCATTAAGAATTAACGTTTTCGCTTGAATTACACTCATACTCCTGTAATCCTGTATATCTAAAACATATACAAATACAAAAAAACAAACAAAAACAAAAAACAAACAAAAAAACAAACAAAAAACAAAAACAAAATATGTATTAAATTAGCAAGATATATATTCTTGAACGATCCTGGAATGTCTCTTACTTTATGCTTATAAAACCACAAACTGCGAATGAAATCTAGAATGTATTAAATTTAGAGGGAAAGAGCCTCATCGGCTCATCCCCCGCCCAATTCGTTTCAAAATGGAATCAACAGGGAAATCTTGACCCCAACTTTTTAATTTTAAACAGATTCTTTTATAGATTCCAATCTGTCAATATAAAAATGAACATCTCCTTAACAGTAGAATATTCTTCATATCATTGTTTTAAGGGAAAATTTCATGGATACCCCTGAAGTCTGCCATAATTTCATAGATATCCTTATTTTTTCAGAAATTTCACAAATACTCTTGGACTAAAAAATTTAGGGGTTTGTTTTGTTGTGCATGTCACTTCCTTTCTTCCTTTGTGCGCACGCATAACAAAAAAGAAGTAGTGTGTACACAAAGGGAGAAGGAAGTAACATACATAACAAAACAAATGTCTAAATTTTTTTTGGTCCAAGAGTATTTGTGAAGTTTCTGAAAAAGCAGGGGTATCTATGAAATTATGGCAAACTTCACTACAGGGGTATCCATGAAATTCTCCATGTTTTTATCCATCTCGTACAATTATTAAGAAACGAATCATTCTTATATCCCATTTTCCGCTTAAAGATTTTGCAATTTTTGAAGGTCCCCCACTTTGCCTGTTTAGATCATTCGTTCATTCTCGGAAAGGAGCCTCATTCTATTTTTTTTCAAGTTTTTTTCATATTTCAGAGAGTGCTAAAATGGCGAACACAATAAAAATGTCATAAGTTTGTACATTTACGTGAATTTTCGACGGAATCCTTAGTTCCTCTGTATATTTTAATAATATCACGCCATTTAGACCTATACTTTATCAATATGGGGTGCTTTTAGAAGTTCATTTGATGATGGAATTTTTAGTTTTGGCTTGTGCCTTACTAGTAGCTACAACACATTCAGGGAATTACTAAAGTGACAACATCTGGAGTTTGTTGTTGTGTGCCTTCTAGGTGGCACAAAGACCATGGACAATGTCTTATTATCAAGGAATGTGCTCCAAATTATGATGGAATTGCATTCGTTTTTAAAAGTTGGTGCCGCATAACCTGCATTATACCACTTGTTTGATTTTTGTCAAATTTTGATTTGACTTAGTTTGTCCAAATGACATGTTTTCACTTGTCTACTATTTAGTTAGCTTTTGGGCTCTTTTGGTTAAAAGGTGAATATCAATGTGCACATCATGGTGGTGACATTCACAAAAGTCATGTGCCCACCTTGGGACGTTGCATTACCATTATAGAGGTGTTGCTTTAGCAATTTGCCATATTTGATCCCTGAGAGTGCAAGGTAGTGGGTAGCGTGTAGATCTAGAACTTTTGAGGCAAAATAAATTATAATGTACAAAATTTTTAAAACAAAATTTTTAATTTCACAGGTTTTTTTTTTTCTTCTTTCATCTTTACATAAATTAATGAAGAATTTTGCACAACAATCATGAAGCATTTGATGATCAAAACAGTCACATTATGAAAAAGCAAAGACAAAAATTTGTTTTAGCATACTTAGATGTATTTCATTTGTTTAATGTACTTGTTGCAATAAGCAAGCAAAAAAGTTATGATCCACATCTGATGCTTGACACTTTTAGGGTACATCCACGCCAAAGAGAGGAACATGAAACTTATGAAATTAAAGATTTCAAATTCTCATTGAGGGTTTACACCACGAGGTATGTTTTTAACCTTGATCCAAAGTGGCATATATGACACGGTGAGTGAATTGTATCCTCATTATATCGCAAACTTGTGAAGATTATAATTTACTCCAGTGGAAATATAAAGTTAAAAATACTTAAATGGTAGAAGGTAATAGTAAGGCATTTAAACACCACTAAAAAGATAGGATCTTTTCCTTCCTTGCTTATCTATTGAAATTTACACTTCCCTATTTTGGGTGAATAAGCTCTCAATTGATGGTGATATACATTGTCACATGAATAATATTTTAAATTCATTCACAACTACCAAGGTTATGTATTGTTCCTCACATTTTCATCACTTGTTCTGAGTGTACCCTTGAGGATCAACCAGTAACACAACCACCTCCCACGAAGTAATCTACAAAAAATTGATAAAATAATTGGCGTTCCGACCTGTCCGTTCAGTCATTATTCACCAGTGCTACTGGTAGTAAGAATGTTCATTTTTAAATTTGTGACTAGTTAGGGGTCAAGGGGCAAAGTGAAAGAATTTTGACATGGAGGTTGGATGTGAAAGGACATCTTTGGGTGGAACCCATTGAGGGGGTTTCAAACATCAACTTTTTTAAGTGACTCACGTCATCGTTCACCTCAATGGATTCATTAGTGAACAAGGAGGTGACTCATTTATGAAGTTCACTCCTAAAGTGATTCACCTTAGGAATGAATTCCAGAAATCCACCTTCATGGCTTTGGTGAGTAACAGTTTGGACACAAGCGTGAATGCGGACGGAGGTTGCCACCCACCATCCTGCTCCTACTCTTGCCCTGCTCCTTGTAGTTGTGCTGCTTGTGCTTGTAGTGGTCCTACTCTTGCTGTGTTGTTGTTGCAAAAGTTGAACCCTAAACGCAAACTCACGCAAACTCACGGGTGTTTGAGACTTTAAGCATGTGAGTGAACCAAAATAATTCACTAGTGACCTGAATTCCCGTGAGGTGAGAAACTCGTAGGACTAATTTTATGTTTGAAACCCTCTATTATTTTTTTAACTTAGATTTGAAATTCACATACAAATGGGAGATGAAGAGGCAAATTAATTTGAATTCAAAAAATTGAATGATTGCCATTAGTTATTTTTTAAATCTTGATTTCAATTATTTTTATATCTTTTTTTCTACCTATTCTATTATTGGCATATGTATTTTATGGTCTTGATGGGACATAAGATATGCTGATGCCTTCATTTACCTTGGTAAATGAGTTTACAGGACTAGTTTAAATAAAAACCACCCTTAGAAATACCCGATTTTGAAGATCTCCCTTGTTCTGAAAAACGGATTACTTCTATATTTCATTTTACGACTTCTGACTTTTTTTTTTTTTTTTTTTTTTAATTTTTATTGCAAAGAAGTGTTCTATAGCTCCAAAAATTAAGTAATTTTCCTGTATTAGACTTTGCATTTTGAGATTACATCTAAATTTCCTTTTAAAATTAATTCGACATAAGACTTTATGTTGTCTACCAATTACCAAAATAAATCAATTTGTTTTTGTGAATAATAATGGCAACTGATGATTGTTACAACAAACAATGAATAAACCCAATATAAAAAATAAAATAAAAACGTACTTGATTGATTTGAAATTTCTTTGCAAGTGTTAACGAGAAAAGAAACATTAGGAAAATGTTATATTTTCTTACACCTCAAACATACTTGCCTAAAACATTTCACAGCAAAACAGTACTATTAACCTACACAAATCCTTTACACAATCTAAATTTAAAATTATGAGAAACATTTAATATGTGAAGTTTATTTTTCTTCGTACGAATATTGCTTTCCAAATTTGTTGGTAGAAAAAACCATTGCAGTTGTCTTGGTGCTTTAGCACGGACATAAATTACAAACACAAGAGTTCCTGAAAAGATGGAGGTAGCCAGGTAGTGCATACTAAACTTCCAATTCAAATTCACTCTAAAAACGTTCAAGCAAAGTGCCCTTGTTTCTTTCTTTTATTAGATATCATGTAACAAAGATACTTTTACTTTCTTTGTAATTATGAAGCCATTTGAAAGTCATAAAACCCTATATATTTTTCTCCTACATTTTTTTTGTTATATATTTTGAATGCAACAATACTTTACAACTGAGTCCAATAATACATACAATTCAGTTTACTTGGTAGAAAACCCAACACGTTGACAATTAATACATAAAAAAAAAAAAAAACGACAAACTTGCACCAACTATACAAGTTACCTGAACAATTAGGTTGCTTTATCTCGGCAAAGTTACCTCATGACTCACCCTTGGCCACCTAGAGGGGCATGTAACTATCTTTATGCTACATTAATTCATATTTTTGTTTAAAGTTCTAGTTTCCTTATTTCTTGATTTTGGCAATTGTTGTTGTGCCCAACCTCTATTTGCTTCCCTCCATTGTTTATCACAATAAATATTGATAGAAGTTACTATAGTCTTGGTAAGTATTTAAATAATATGAAACGTTGAGAAACTACTATGGGGCAACCTAGACTAGAGTTTTTTTTATTGGCAAATTTTTGCCTAAATCTTACCTCAAAATCCTTGTGGCTACCACTACACTAAGAAATTAGACTCAAAAAGTGGATTGTAACCTTCTCTATTGCTCTAAACTAAATTAAGGTCTCTTAATCCAAATCTAAATTCGAAGTTTTCAAATTCAAATTTTTTATGGAAAAAATCTAAATTTTACCCCAATGGGTGTGCATGTATCAAACCTTGGGTGTGCCCATATCAATTTTTTTTTTTTCTTTAAGGAACTTCTAAATAATGTACGGGGAGAGCCGAGAAGCAATTAAAAATTAGCCAAATGGAATGTGAAAAAGTTGAGGGAAATTGAAATCAATTAATTAAAAACCAATTTAACCCCTAAAAGACCAATTGTCCCCTCAAGGGACAAATGGATATTGGGCATGTACCTATAGCTAATCTACTTTTTGTGGTTTTTTGAAACTTTTATTGAAGGTGTGGAATTTAGTGATACATGTGGGCATCTAATTTTTTCTTCATTCTGACATTTACTCCCTCTATTTTTGAAAGGAACCCGGATTCATACATTTTTTTTGTTTTAGAAATAACCCGTGTTTGTCTCTTGATTTGATTTTTTTTTAATAAATCATATGCTAATCCCTAAAATGAAATTAACTACTTAGCATGTTTCATGATATTTTTTGGTCTGTTTATGCTCATTGATTGCTAATATTAGCATTATAGACTTGATTTAGTGATTTTTGTTTGCAAATTTTGCCTATCATTAACCTAGAATCTATCAACAAAAAGATTTGGTTTTTTTCTAGATAGGACTACTTGGGCAACTAGGCTAACTTGTTCTTTACTTATAATTGCATTGACACACTTCATATTAATCATTTTTCTAACCATTTGTGACAATAACAAAACACTCGAAATTTCAAAACTTTGGTACTAATTTTCTCTCCTTTTAAAAAAACCCTAATTATAAAAAAAACTAAAATTAGGTTTGAAATGGTTTAAGCCTAATATCCAATAACTTCCAATTACAATTTCTTATTAATATTCCTTAGTTCCTTACAAATTCTCAAATACGGGTTTCTTTCAAAAATAGTGGGAGTAATGAAGAAGTTGTGCATGAATTTCTGGAAAAAGGGGAGGGCGGGCAACCCAAAAAAAATCCAAAGAATTGTATATTTTTTAAATATAAATATGAAATTGGTTCTTTAGATTTATACAAATGTGAAAATCTTTGAATCATTCAATTTTGATTTATGAGATGAAAGTTATGAGAAGTTTTAGTTTGCGGGTAGGTATGGGATTCCCAAACCTCCATTCATTTTGCCCCTTGTAAAATTTGTTACTTTACATTTTTGAGCTCTCTGTATTATTTTTATTTATTTATTTATTTATTTTTTCTCAAATTGTGGTAGACTAAGATTCCTTGGATTTCACCATTTGGATATAGTAATTCAAATTTCTCAGTTTTACACAAATCCTCCAATTTTGCCTAGTGTATAAGCAAATTTCATGGCCTTACGACGTTGTAGGATTTTACAATGTATGATTCACACTTTCAATTCATTTGAAAATTCTCCGACATTTACCTAACTTGGTCTTTGACATGGAAAAAATAAACTTCAATTTTGCATAGAGCATCTTTTTTGATATAGGAGCTGTCAAAGGCTTTTGAAATTTTTGGGCAGCAAGGGAATTTTTTTTTTTTTTTTTCACTTCAAATGTCAATATCTCACTCCTCTAATTTTAGAATGAGCTGAAATTTTTCCCACAAGTATATCCCATAGTCTAGGGCAAGATCTTACGGTTGAATTTTCAAAAAAACGTTTTTTCCTACCTTTCTACTCATTCCCCCAAAAGTGGCAGTTTTCAATGATTTTCAAGGAAAAAAGGACTTGATCCTTTAGGGGTTAATTTTTTATGTTCTGGTGCTTGGATTACTAGCTGGATGAAAATGAATGGGATGGGGTCTAGGGTGGGGCATGTGGTGTGGTGTCTCAAGTGGGCCCTGTAGTGGATCTAGCAAAAACTGTGATGGATTTAGCAATTCCCAAATTAAACCTGGCTCTACCATTATAAAAACAAGAACAAAACAGTGAGTGGGGGTCCAAATTAGGAGAGAATCCAAAGGAATTTCAACTTGTTAGGCAGTATACGGGGCCCACAAGAAATGATTATTTTCTTAAATATCCTTCGACCAAGAGAGAAGCCTCGCACAGTTGCACTGTGTAATAATAGATGTAGGTCAAATTTGGAATTTGGAGTTTTAGATTGGGCCTTTTATACTATGAGGTCCAATGGTCCATTACTTTGCTAGGGGACCCACTACTGATGGCGGAGGTCAGGGTATTTTGGCCCAAGAGTGTCATGACTCATGAGCTCATAACCAGCGGTAATAAATCTGGCTAAGATTAGCAAAAGTTTTATATAAAATTTGATTGCGCTAAAATTATATTGTAAAAATAAAGAGGAAATATTAAAAAGTAGTCAAAATTTCAAGATGCAAAACTGTCTTTAAAGTGAAGTGCAATTTGACATGTTTTTTTGTCATTGATGGGACCTCAGACTAAAACAACTTGAGTAGCCATCAATCATATTTGATTCATCCCACCTAGCTATAATGCAAATTATAAATGCACTTTTTATTCACATGCCCTCCCTTAAACAACTGCTTGTAATTATTGTGTCATGGCAGGGTTTGGTGCATGTACGAATGTACTAAATAGTCTTTTAGTGTCTTCTTGACAAAATTGTTAATGTACACTTTGCAAATATCCAAGTTTAGCATTATAACTTACAAAATAAAACAACTATTGAAGGTTGATGTTAGACATCACTAATCCACATAACTAAGAATATATGAATTAAACTTAAAAGTTGCCATATATAACCTAATAAGCTGCCATGCATGTAGCTAAAAGTTCTTAGACAAGAAAAAATTTGTAAACAAAGTACCAAACTAAATGAGAAAACATTGCAACTTGCCCACTACTAAAATTCAAGGTGGGTTGCAAAAAAATTCAACCTATAACCCACGTCTTTGGCAAGTAAAGATAAAAACCAAAAATGAAACCCCTCCCCCACTAGATACTACTCAAAAGGGCACAAGAACATCCACAGATCCCCTTCATCCTGCCCCCACTCCCCCAGTTCATCATTTGAAGTGCATGGCATATCCCTACCCAATGTATGGGAAGTATTGACATCTAGTTACAAGCTAGCTGGTTGATTTTGAGAATTGTCGAATTGAATTCAAAAATTTAGGAAAGAAAACCGGCCATGTAAGAGGGAAAAAAAAAAATATTGGCCCAAAAAAATGTCGGATATTGACTGGTTAAGCTAAAAAAACTTCCTAGACTGTGCCCCCACCTTCTCATTATCCACCCATGTCCCCCTCTCCAATTTTATTTGGGTAAATTCTCACCAAAAGTTGACCTCGAATTTTCCACTAAGAAGAAAGCGGATTTTTTTGACAATTACCCTTGTGTTTTGCAATCTTTTGTGAATATTTATTTAGAAAATTACAACATTATTGTTGAGAATATAGGGGTTGCGGAGAGTGCAAGGAACAACTTGCTTGCAGTTTTGGAAAACGCATCCTTAGGGCCTCCTTCCATGTGAAGCCAGGACCAGTGAAGCTCATTGATAATCGTTCAAATGAGAATCCGGGTTTTTCTGGAGCTCCCACGTGACCGTTCATCAATAAATTTCAGCGGCCATGATTTCACATGGAAGGAGGCCCTTAGCCATAACATTGTCAATTTATTTTCAATTTACATTAGATGTTGTTGGTACATAATCATCATGGTATCAAAATTGCATTCTTTGCACATGTGGCTTCAAGTGCGGCTTGGTGTGTGACAAATAGTGCAAATAGAGTTTAAAATTTTGGTGAATTTTCGCCTAAATCTTACCCTGAAAGTTTGCTGGCAACTGTTACACCAAGAAGGTCCGTGTGAAAATTTAGATGAAACCACCAAAATCTTCTTAGAACAAAATCCCAATTTGTCAAATTTTGGATGAAAGTAGCTTATACTAACAAATTTTTGGATGAAATTTCATATATCAATCAATTGTTCCAATTTTAGACAAAATTTCTTTACCTACTTGCATTTTGGGGTGTGGGTCGCTCTATCTTGACAAATACAAAATTAAACCCTTTTCAGAGTAGAGTTTTGTCCCAAAAGCATATAATAAGGGGTTTCATATCTTAAAAAATTTGATAAACGAAGGGTCGTGAACAAATTTTTGTTCACCAGTGAATACGCTATGATGACCTTCGGGAGGTCGCCATGGCTCGTTCACTCCGTGACTTGGCCGCGTTGATAGGGGGTTTCAGATATGATGTTCACCACCAATTTTATTCACGTGAATGAAATTGGTAAACAAGTTAGTCAAGCCACCGTTCATGTTCTCGGGTTCACCCATTCAAATATCCGAATTGTAATGAATTACTTACCACTCTTTCAACTTTGCTCACAATCACCAATCCCGTAAGCTAAGCCGGATCCCTTGAACTCCACCATTGTCGCTTCTCGCGCATTGCGATTCCTTGAATGACCTTGACCTGGCAATCAACTCTGCATCCAAACTATCTAAAGGCACCAAGCGAGAGCCGAGAGGTGGGCAGCAAAACAAACATGCAGAGGAACAACAGGAACACAAGCTAAGCTAGCGGGAGAGGCGAGGAGGGAGAGGCTTCATGTTGTTCACGCGTGAACGAGTCATGAGGACCTCCTGGAGGTTCTCATGGATGGTTCACTTTTGTGACTTCATGTTCACCAATGAACAAAAACTCGTTCACAACCATTCGTTCACCGTTTTTTGAGATATCTAAACCCCATATTCACCAATTTTATTGGTGCTGAACAGCATATTTGAAACCCCTAATAAACGAACGAATGAGGTAGTGAAACGTGCTAACCACAAGCCAGAGCACATCCCATGCAAACCTCATTCCTACGTCAAGAAGGTCGGACAAACGAAAAGAAAGAAAAAGCCACAACACAATTAAGTGTAAATGTGCAAGGCATATGATGATGCACCACGTCCTCTCCGTAAATACTGAGAAATAGCTATGGTGTCTCGCCACCATACGTATTCTGCTAGGGTACCCTTGCTGGCATACTTTTCTCTACTATACTTTGCGTTACTAAAAAGAGAGAGATATAACCAGTCGAGAATGACGAAGACAGGCCGGGCAGAAACATCCGGAGAAAAAGAACCGAAACGTAAAAAATCCCCCAGAAAGCTTTAGAGCATCACAAATTATAATGGGAATTGATATGTGCACACTGGGGGTTGATATTTGCACACCCCTCTGTGAGGTAAATTGTAGATTTTTACCATCAAAAATCTGAATTTGAGAATTTTGAATTCAGATTTGGACATAAAGATCATGGTTTACTCTAGAATCATAAAAAAATTTGCAATTGCACAACACCCAATGAAAAGCTTATTTCATTTTTACAAACAAAAGTAAAAGTAACACTTTTTCCCCTAATTAAGCTTTTTCACTAAGTGTTGTTTAATTGCAACTTTTTTTTATGATTCCAAGATAAACCATGGTCTCTAAATCCAAATCTAAATTCAAAATTCTCAAATTCAAATGTTTGATGATAGAAATCTACAATTTACCTCACAGTGGGGTGTGCAAATGTCAACCCCCGGTGTGCACATATCAATTCCCATTATAATAACCCTTGTTTCAGATACTTTTATTATACATTCGCACAGTGACACGTACCCTCTAAAAAGAGCATCTCCACCGGTTCGCTGTACACAGGGGGTTTCAGTGTTTCGTGGCATTTTTGCCAGTGGCGGATCTCCACCAAGGACGCTGTGGCGGAAACGGGCTCACCGGCCTCGCTGAAAATAACGCCGGTCACGTTCAGCTCGCGAGACTTCAACGTTTTTGACAATGCTCAATTTCCGCTCCGTATCTGTCGTTCAAGTGGTCGAGGCAGGCTTGGCTGCGGGAGGCGATCTCAGCTTTTCTACTCTCTGTCTCAGCCTCCCCACGTGGCAGCCCCCCCTTCGTAAGCTAGTATCGACATTCCAAGAAAACCCGACTACCGAGTCATGTCACAGGGCGCCGGTGGAGTTCAGAGGCCTCGCAGTGCCAGAGAAAATAAATTGAGCCCTCTCAAACCTTCGTTCCCTGTCCCGTGTCGACCACTCCGGTGGAGATGCTCTAAAGCAAGTAACAAAGAAATTGGAGGAATTGGTTTATTTATTTTTAACCATTTGCCATTGGCTACCTGAAAACCCGAAAAACGGGTTTTAAAAAATGAAGGGTATTGCCAAATCCACATAATCGGTTCGCCAAGTTTTGCATGGATTTACTAAGAAAAGCTGATCTCGTGTAAGTTATACGCAAGCTAATCCCTGAACGGCCCGAAAACCCTTTGCTGTCGTATGTATGGCCGTATGTACAGACGTATTTGAGATGCTTTGAAGGCTTTCCAAAAAAAATTATGCACCCACCATCATACAACCCTTCAATATGTATGGTTGTAACACTTAATTTTCAGCTGATTCAAACTTTTGAATAATGATTGCGACCGTATTTGGTACCGTAGCTCTAGAGCTCAAGGGTTCTTCGGGGGCTAAACTGGAGTCCTGGACCGCTAAATCCATTCCTACCTTTTCCAAGATGTATCGAAGGTGCGTGTTGCTCCGCCAATGGAAATGCAAGCAGTTCAAACCCCTTCTGAAATGCATATGTAGATAAAAGAAATATATAATAGGACTCAAAAAAAAATCATCCAATTATGAGTGAACCAAAAGTTTCTTCGAAAGGAGTTTGGCAATTCCATCCACATTTTTACGCATTAAAAAAAAAAAGCTTTTAAATTTATTATGATTATTATTTGTTTTCAGGTAGCCTGAGTCAAAACATACTAAGACTTTGGTAGAAATCCTTTAAAAAAAGATTGGCTTGTTGAATTTGGATACAAGCCATAATTGCGGCTTGTGTTCTAGCATTTTCTATCTTCATAGTTTGAATTGAGTATTTGCGGTCATCTCTATTACGTATTTAACCCCTAACCGTACAAGAGGACAAAAATTGTCCTTTCCATGCCAAAAACACACCTCGAGGGCGGAAAATTATTTTTTTTTCAATTTTTTTTTTCTTGAAAGTGCGCAAAGATGTGCCACATCATTGAATGTCAAAAATAGCCTCTTTCAATGCCTCCATATTTTTAAAACACCAATTTATAAAGAGATGTACAAGGTCCCTGCTGTTCTTTTTGTGAGGGTAAGATACACTATTGACTTTTCCTTCTTTTGAGGAGAATACGATCTCTCTTGGAGACATGCCATAGGCTATTCACTGCCCATGAACAGTGCACACTTTCATGGTATGAGCCACGGGTCTCAAGGTCAGTCCTTTAAGGGTTATTAGTTATTCCATTCTAGTTTTCACGGGAAAAAATAAAAGATGAAGAAATGAAAAAACCTTTACGTGTTTGTTTGACCTTTTTTGTGTTGGTTTCTCTGTTTTGATTGGGGCTCTTCTATTTTTATTGCAGGGAAATTCTTCTCGATTGTGTAAGAAAATGGATAAATAAAGGAATAAAACAAGGGGAAAAACATTAAAATAGAACAAGAACAAATCTGAACAATGTCCACTCTCTTTTAATAGAGAAAATATGGCACTATATTTTGGAAGGCGGCATCTCAAAGAGCGTGCGAATGTTGGAACCATATGCATTAACTCTGCATATCTTTATAGCCTTTAGCATTGAAATATCATCGTCCAATTTGGTCCACTTTGGTATTTTAAGGTATATTATAAGAATGAACGGATGGAATTGTTAGGAACCTGCTTTCAGGTGCCAGTTGACTTTATATTTCTGACAGAAGGTAAAGTTAGCCATTTGGCCATGATACACTATTCACTACACATGGTGGTATAATAGCCTTGCACATTTCTCAAGACAAAGTTATTATTTTGCTCGACCAATGGTCGAGCGACACGCACCCTCGATTGAGGGAAATAGATGAGATCATGCATGTGAGCTTGTTCATCCGCTCGATCACCATCCATGGGTGCATGTTCACCCATACAATTAGCTTTTCTTATTATTGGTTACCATATTATTGGCAAACCCAATGATTTCATTGAAAGGGATGTTTCATTTCTTTCCTTTTTGTACATTTTTTTCATGTCTAGGTAGCTAAGGTAGGAGGCTCTGAAACCGTCTCGGTATTAAACAGTCCACTTTCTTAAATGTACGTGAATTGTACGTGTTCTTTTTTATAGATTTCAGAATTGTACAAGCGGAATACATTTGAGGAAGTGCACGATTTTAGAGACATATGGCCTTTTCACTTCAAATTTTCATAACTAATTCCACAAAATTTTAAAAAATATGAACCAACTTGAATTAGATGCCAATTCCTCTTGTCTTTCAAGGAAAATTTACTGAAAAATATTTCAAAAAAATTTACCTCCCCAAAATCCAGTATCAGCCCTTAGATGGACGGTTTATGAGCCTCCTACCTTAGTGTTACAATGAGGTACGGCAGCATTGGCAAAATATTGTCAAATTAATATTTCTTAGTTCAAGGCAAAGGTAGAAACCCAAAGCGTTTGTTTCTATAATGCCATTAGTAAGAATTGAACATGACATATTCCTTCGCCATTTGAAATCTTATGATCTTCCAATCTCGATCACTATTAGTTGTAAATCAAAAACCAAAGTTTTGCAAAATATTAGATTAAAAGTAGTAAAAAATAATTCGAGATTCAAAATTGTTTTCAAGTAAATTCCAAACCCATTAGGCATTAGGTTTGTCCCATACCAATGGTTCAACTTGCAACATCACCTTATCCAAGTCTTGATTTTGAGAATATTTGTCTTGATAATTCTATTGCAACATACAAATATTCAACTTTATTGAAGTGGATTTGGTGAAATTCATCCTTTTTGAAAGTACAACGTTCTTTTTTCCTTCTTTATTATAGCATTAATCCCTAAATCACAAAAGTTTGTTCAATAGTTGGTTGAATGTTTGGGTAGGTTCCTATGAAGTCAATTTTTGGAAGATGTTTTTGAAATTTGGAAACAAGGTGCACACAATTGAACACCTTTGTGGGGAAAAAAAAAATCTATGATCAGATGCTCAAGTAAAAAGTTATGCTCCCCAAAAATATTTGGGCACCTTGGGCAGTTTGGGCATCTTTGGGAAACGTTATGCTAAAATTCTCATCAACTTCTGAAACTTGGCATATATGTTACTAATAAAATACAGTTTACAATTGTCAAAATAAATAAATGAATTGAGCTCACAAATCTCAATTTAAGAGGAGTCAAACTTTGTTAACTATCTCCAAGCAGTTTCAAGAAAAAATAGTTTCTTCTAACTTCAAGCCCTATAATCTTGCAATTTATGAACTCAAAGTTCTTGAAACTTTTTTCACATATTGCAAATGTTTGCCTACAACTTTCTATTTTTGAGATTTCAAATAAAAGACTTTCTCATTGAACAAGAAATCATGAAAAAATGACTAGTGTATTGCTCATTCATTCAACCTCCTTGCATTGCAGGATGATCTAGGGTAAGTTAGAATTTGTATTTGCTTCTGAAAATTTTCATGAGTGAACCTAATATCATATAATTGTGAATGGTCAAAAATCTTTTTTTGGTGTAAAGCAAAATTTTTACTTTAGAAGGACTCAAAATTTGCTGACCTTATTTTGCAAGAATGAAAAGGAGTTGTTTTTCTTACTTCAAACATTATAAACTTTCAATCTAGAGGACCAATTGGGCTGAGTTTTTTTTCCACACATTGACTTACTTGTATATTACATTTTTTATGGTTGAACTTTGCAAAAAAAAAAATTAGATTTTAAATAAATCATCAAAAAAATGATAGTTTTGATCTTTATTTTCTTTGCAACACTCTTCGGGCTTTAGGGGTTAATATTTTTATGGGAATTGAACAAAATGTGGAATGTTTGAAAGTTTATTTATAATATGATTCAAAGCTACTTGAGAGCTCAAGAAGGTTCCAAAATTTGCTTCTCATTGGTTGGGTTTTAAAATCATTCTTAATGCCTTTACTTCTAGAATCAAGACCAAGTTTTGGAAAAAACAAACGGTGCTTGAGAGACAATAGTTGTAGTTTTTTTTTTTTTTTTCTTCCTAAAGGACTAGATCATTATACAACTCCTTGGCCTGTCCTCTAACTAATGTTTGAGGCTTTTCTAGAGGGTCATATGTGCTAATTTATTAGTTTGAAGTCCTCTCTAGACATTTCTATTGTCACATGGCACATGACAATTGGAAAGAGAGGGTAGTAGTAGATGGTCATAACCTTCTATCTAATTTGTGAGTTATAAGTTGCCAAGGTTGGACAATCTTAACCCCTAAAGGACCATTGTCCCTACGGGGGATAAATGGGATTTTGGGCAGGTACCTACGGCCTCAATTTTTTTCCTAATTTTTTGAAACCTTTTTGAAGGTAGAAAAACACATTAGCTTTTGGGGAATTTTTATTTATTCCAATCGATGCTAGAAAGCAAAAGTTATGCCCAAATAAACACACATTTGGGGACTCCGAGCAGCAAAAAAAATTCTTATAAAAACTTGAAAAAAAAGTTGGGGTTTTTTTTTTTCTTATAGATTATATTTTTGTTTACATTTGAAGCTTTAGTTCACCCTATTTGGACTAGTTATGAGAAAGTTATGGACAATTTTGTTTTTTGGGCAACTCAAGCATCTTCTTCAAAAAATAACTTATAAACTTCACTTTTGAATGCAGGTTTAACATTTTTTCAAAAAAAATTGTTGGAGAGGGTGAAGTTTGCTTTCTAGAATAGTCTCACCATTGGGATTATTGTGTTTCAATTCCATTGCAGGGTTATCAGCAATTTAAGTTTTTGTTCAATCTCATACCTTCTTCTACCTAATGTTATTTTAAAGTATGAAAATTAAGAATTAAAAAAAAAAAAAAATCCCAAGATTCCCAACTCAACTTCCCACCACAATAAAATAGAATTCCAAACTCTGTGGTGCAAAAATTTTAAGTTAAAAATGTTCAAAGTTAAAAAATATAGTCAAGTAAGGTGCAAAAAAAGTTTTTTTTTACACTTTAAATGTTTATACCTTCCAATCTATGCGGTCAAAGTTCTTGAGTTTTGAATGACACATTCTTATTCTAGCACAAGATCCTACGGTCAGATATGTAAAATGCATGATTTTCAAACTTTTTTACTCTTTGCCATAGAGGTGGCAGTTTTGAGTGTCTTTTGACAAAATAAAGGCCATGGTCCTTTAGGGGTTAATCTAATTTACTTGAAAAGGCTATGTCCCGTAATCACACGGCAGCTTAGCAAGTTGACCAATTGTGTAGAACAAATACATTGAGTATAGTTGGCCACCACTCTTAGTGGAATATTCAATTTTAATGTAAATGGGGAGAGAGCGGAGGGAGAGTAGTTAGTAGATGAAATTTGTGTTTTTTTTGACAGATTTTTGGATGTCCACTTGTCTTTATGGTACAATTGATGTTAAAACTAACATCTTAATGTTGTGTTTGATATCATTGTTAACTTAAAAACTAACCAATGTCCAAAAAAATCCATTAAAAAAACAGGGGTTTTTTCTAGTGAGTGCCTCCATTACATGCTTTTGCATGAAGGCCCATTTGTAGTGACAAAAATTATGCATTTCAATGGTTGAGGTTTTTTCTTCTTCTCCAACGCAAATCCACACAGATGCAGATATAAATGCGTTTGTAAAACACACTGGAGTATACATCATGAAATCACATTTTCCCAAGTGACACATAGCCCATTCCAAGCAACTAACGAGTAAGTTTAACATAACCCACAAATGGGAAAAATCTTGTGGAGCCTTTTTGGTGGTGTGGTTCTGAAATTTTCATATGTATTTGACTTCCTATCCATTTTGTTAACCCCGCAAGGATCAAGCCCCCCCTAGGAACATAGCGATTTTGAGCAGGTACCTGTGATTGGTGATTTTTATATTTCAAGCTGAAATTTTAATAGGATGTGGGAATGAGGTTTATTTTTAATATGCACTAAATTTCATGACATTTGAAAGTATGAATAAGAAAATATGGTCTAATATGGTATATTTTTCACTCAACAAACAACCTGGGCAAATTTTAAAAAATCGCTTTTTTCAACAAAAAAAATCAAAATTGGTTAATGAGATTTATGTAAATGTAGAAAGCTTTGAATCATTTTGTACTGATCAATGAAATAAAAGTTATGAAGAGACTTTTTTTTGCGGGAAGCTATGGATTCTCTACTTTAAAAGAAACTTTGAAGTCCTCTATTTAGTAAATTTTCATTATTTTGGAAAAAAAAAAAAAAAAAAAAAGCCAAAGGATGTGAATTGTTTATTACATCATTCATTACAACTGTTGGGATTGGCATTTTCCATTTCCATAAATAAATTCTTAAAAATTTAGAGGTTTGTATCACTCTCTACTTCTTTCTACTTACTGTTTTTTCCCCATTTGTTGTATAATTCCAAATGATTTAAAACTTTTTTGACATGTGCCCTACTTAAGTGGAATAAGTAATCTAAAAAAGCACCACCTGCACAGCCTTTTTTCCTGAAGAATTTCACCTTTTGAAGGGTAGCTGCCCGATTTTTCACAAGATGTTTTTGAATATTCAAACGGTTGTAGCTTCCAATCCATGCGGCGAAAAAATCTGAAAAAAATTCCCAAGTCTTATCAAACTATCCTACTACAAGATCCTACGGTTACATATGCATAAAAATGTTTTTGTTTTCAAATTTGATTGATGCTGTAAACATAACAGTTTTGAAAAGCTTTTGGTGAAAACGTTACTTGGTCTTTTAGAGGTTAATACCCTTTCATTCCTTCAACATTGTGCCAATAAGAATGAGCAATTAGGAAAATGCTTTCTGAATAGTGTCAATGACTGCCAGATCTGTCAGTCCATGGGTCAGAGCAAATGGAGCATGACCACAGAACACAAGTTTTGGGCTGTTATCCAGGTCATAATCGACATGGATTAATAAAAAGTCTAAACATTCGTAAAACTCTTGATTATTGAAACAAAATAAAGCTAATCCTAACCTAACATTTGCCAAATACAAAAGTGTCAGGAATCAAATGCTGGTGCCCCTTCACTCATTTTCAATCATGAATTTCCTGAGGGTCCTACAATGGTAGTGATGGTCTATTTTGGTAGGGCCCTAAAATTAAGCCTGTAAATCGGTAGAAGGCATGCAATAAGATATGTTTCTCGATCTATTCCTTAGCAACTTTCAGTAATCATGATGTTGAATCCTAAAAGCCCATTGTCCCTAGGAGACAAATTGGATTATGGGCAGCTCACTACAAATGGAGCTTTTATTTTATTCTTCTTTGAAAATTTTATACAATGTGTGCTCAAGGAGTAGCTTTAAAGTCCAACAAATTTTCTAACTTTTGATCAAATAATTCAAAAGTTATTGTATGATATGTAGTTTTTTTAAAACTTCAAGGCAGGCAGCTCAAAAAAAATTCTTTAAAAATTACATTTAAAATAATAATAATTGGTTCTTTAGACTTATGTATACGTGAGAAGCTTTGAATCATT